>JAZBGY010000561.1:0-52892 GCA_037414755.1 Lydus trimaculatus | reverse complement strand
GAAATCTGTGTTAAATTCCTCGTAATTAATGATAATTACTTAAATCTATAAGTAATGTTAGATAATTAGAGAGATATATAATCAATATATATGTATATATAAATATTTATTGAAAAACTGAAATCTATATACACGTGTCTTTTGATTTGTGTTATTTTAAAATGGAAAAGAGACAAGTTTTTGCGTAGGATGGTCAAGAAAAAGCTCAATATTGTCCAACTGAATTTGGGTAAATTTTTAATCAATAAATTAACTACCTGTTTTCCAGTATAGGTGGGCTTGAATCGTACTTAACACTGCCGTTTTCTCTAAATGTTTATCAAATGTGTGTTTTACCATCGTTTTATCTTTTACACTATTTCACCAATAATAATAGAAAAAAACAAACAAAAAACAATAGCAGCAAATAAATAAATAAATAAAGAGATTATAGAAAACAGATCTTAATACATTTGATATTTTTTAAGTAAGTTTGTGTGTAATTTTATTATAATAAATAAAACACAATATGATGTAGAATATAATCAAGCATTTTATTAAAATTTACATTGTTTATTTATTTAGATTAATAAAATCTTAATGAAAACCACATAGTATTTGTTTTTCAAAAAAAAATCCCATGAAAGGCGTTCTTAAGGCGCCACAATTGTAGAAATCGAGATCGGGACTTGTAGAGAATAGAGCAACCAAGGTTTATTACCTGAGAAAACAGTTGTACAAAACGCGTGCTTTTTCCACACCAGCACCTAAGCGGTAAAGGACGTAGTGCATTTTGCCGCCACCAGTGTTAGTCAAACAATCACCCACGCATGCATTTATTTTGATTCCGATCCTGCGACACCCTATCTTTGTAGAATCCTCTTCTAATCCCTCGACGCCCTACCTTTGTAGAATCCTCTTCAAATCCCGCGACGACCCTTATTTAGTTGAATCCGTTGTCGTTATTCTTCATGCGTTGAACTCTAAACCATTCACAAAACACTAACACTACACACTTAATGTTAGCACCGATACACGTTTATTGATTTTAATCAATAATGCTTCGATAAGATGTTCATGCTTCGACGTTTAAAAATCAATTGATCAAAACAGTTGTGCAACAAGTTGTAAAAAGGCATTAGGTAACTTTACAGAGATACGTACGTTATCTTTGTTTCGTTGCTATCAAAAACCAAAAAAATTGTTTGCCCACACGTTTAGATGAAGTTAAACTTGGAAATATCTATAAAACGGTAATGCTGTTGTTTTAAAGCACAAAAGCACTATCGTAGAATTTTCGATGATATTCAGAAACAGTCATCGTTTGCATTCGTATCTCCATTTATTGTAGAGATGAAGAACAACAAAAATAGCAATAATATCGAATTATATTTATAAAAATTGATCTACAAAAACGTATTATCAATATTTGTAAATTTGCGGATTAAAATGATGTAATCTCATTTGTTTATCAATCCAATTACTAAAAAGTGCCACATTAACATAAACACCAGGTGTATTATGTAAACCACATGTTAAACCCCATGCAACAATACCAATTTGTTCATAACGATCTAATTCACCATCAATTAAACAAACTAATGGACTACCACCATCACCTTTACATGTATCATGATCAAATTCACCACCAGCACATAGAAAACTTTTATGCAATCTAAATGATGAACCTAAACGTTCTTGTTGTAAAGCTTTTATACATTTCGTACGTGTTACAATTGGTAATTGGATTTTTTTCAATATTGTTTGTGTTGGTGTATCAGATGATTTTGGTGAATTACGTCCCCAACCGGTTGCTATACATTTAGCACCCTCATATTGGATATTAGATGGTGGTAAACATGCAATACCAACATTTTCATCCAATTCAAAGGGATTGTCTAATATCAATAAAGCAATATCGTTCTTCAACGAAGCGGGGTGGTATAAGGGATGAATTATTATCTACAATAGATAAAATTAGTAATAATAATAATAATTTTTCTTATCACAATTATACCTTCTGTACTGTACGATCTTGATGTTCAATCGGTTCATCGGTACTCTCCCAATTCCATTCACCTGCTCGAATTGTGTAAATACCCGATTCAGCAACACAATGGGCTGCTGTTAAAGCTACTTTCGGATGTATCAATGAAGCACCACAATGATAATTGTTTTGATAAAGTACACCTAACATCCAGGGAAATTCAGCGAATTTCGCTTGTTTACCACCAATTATACGAGCAGGGAGTGGATCACCACCGCCACGTTTACCACATTGGATACGACAACACACATCGAAATCTTTACAGATCGGTAGATCCTCCGTTAAATCATTAAAAATTCTACTTTTTTTAAAAAAAATCTTAATATAAATTTAAAAAATGATAATACCTGATATCGACTAAATCGGTCCCGTCGATATTGAATCCGTTATTGTCTTCGTTGCATTGCCAAAAGGGCACACAGACACAGTATTGATAATCATCGGTTTGGAAACGTTGGGAATTTACCAAATTTATTGAAAGAAACAACAGGATTTCTTGGAATTTTCGTGACATTTTGTTGATTATTTCCTATCTGATTTGAGATAATTTTTACAAAAATGTCTACCACAGTGCAAATTTTTGTCGAATTTATTTTGTTTTTTAATTGTTTTACATTTGCAATACAAACGAAATGTGTTTGTGTATCACCGGAACAATGCGAACAAACCTATGGTGCTGGCTTGTTGGACGTTAGGTAATGTTTCAAATTTGATTTTCCAGCAACCTTTAATAACACCACATTAATTTTCAGAATTTACCAAAGCACCACTTGTACGAATCAATCGCAAATTTGTTGTAATACCGCCGATGATACAATCGATCCAACTGTAGAAAAATCGATAAATGATTGCGGTTATCAAAATTTCTATTCTGGTTCTTTATTTTATAAAAATTCAACAAAAAACCATCAAATCTACAAATGTGGCATTACTATAATTCATAACAAAGTCGTATTAACGGCTGCTCATTGTTTAATTGAAGAAGGAACGTATTCAGTGAAAATTGGTAATATAATACGGAGTGTATCGAAAATAATCACACATCCAGATTTCAAAAGAACAACCCTACATAACGATATAGCATTATTATTGTTATCAACCCCAATACCGTTATCACGACGTATTGGTAATGTTTGTTTACCACGACGATCGACAATATTAAATTCAACACAATCATGTCAAACTGCTATTTGGATAACGAAAACGAAGCGGAATCGTAATTTTTCTTATTTAAAAACAATCAAATTACACACAATTTTGATGGATAATTGTGAAGAATTGTTACGTACAACGAAATTAGGTAAACAATTTCAATTACATCAAAGCTTCATTTGTGCGTTATCTGTTGATAATCATGATACTTGTACGGGTGATGGTGGTATGCCTTTAATGTGTCCTATAGATGGACAATCTGGACGTTTATACCAATTTGGTATTGTTTCATGGGGTATAGGTTGTGGTAATGTTAATCTACCTGGTGTTTATACGAGTTTATCGTTTTTTAAATCTTGGATTGACGATGTGATGTTAATGAATGATCTTGATACTTCATCATATAATTATTAAAATTTTATTGTTTTCCAGACGAACTAAACACTGTGTATATTAACAAAATCAATAAAATATATATACAACATACAAAATATTACAAATTTTTACAAATTAATTGAAATGCAAATATATTAATTGTACATAAAATATATTGTAAAAAATAATGGTAAACACATATAGAATATCACAAATAAAAATCTATAAATATATACATAAAACCCGAAAAATTTATAATTTTTCCCATTTATACACAACACATACACAAAAATAAAACAATTAGACATTGTTTTTACGGTAACTCTATGGATGTGTTTGTTATTTAGACATTTTATTACTAATTTAGGCAGTCACAATCGATATGAGACATTGGTGTTATCAGGGCGACAGGGGGGTGGTGATTATGGTCCCTAAAGGTACCACTCCACATATTGTACATTTAAGTCAAAATTTAAAATAAAACAATAATTGCATACCAAACTACCCTTATTGTAGTAATACAAGCAGCAAATACAATTCACCCTCAATATGGCGGTAGTATTTGTCTAATATGGTGCCAGTCTGTTTTGCTATCACAGAACGTGTATAATACTTGACAAAAAAAAAAACGAAAACTAACAACCCTTTATAATTAAACAAAAACTATTACATACTCCCCTATTATTACTATTATTATTATTATTATTTACAAATACACGTAAAAACTATTTATCTCAATACGTAAAATCGTTCTAAAAAGACTATTCCACTGGTGTTTTTATACAGTTTGAAAATAATCAAATCGATGATATGCGTTTTTTTGTTGTTTTTGTACGAAAACTACGTTGAACTCTTCCTTTCAACACTTGTCTGTTGTTTGAAGCATCTTCCACTATCAAAACTTTGTCGATGTATTTCTAAACGTGAATCACCACCACCACCACCATCATCATCATCAATATCATTATGATGTTGTTGAAATAATTGCGTATCAGATTGATTAAAATGTAATGCTTTTGATAAACTATGCCGTAATGCTGTTGATAATTTCGTTAATGAATTACTATTAGGTCGTCAGGGTAGAATTTCAACGTAATTCTCTGGTATTAAGCCAGTTTTACCATTTAGTGTACCTTCTAACCAGCCGGGTTCTTGTGAACTTTTCACTGCAAATAGAAAAACAATAGTGTTTTTGATCAAAAAAATCTATTGTGGGGAATCTCTACCATTTGTTATAATTTGATTTGGTTCAAATGATAATTCACCATCATGTTCACCGAGACAGGCGTACAACGTTCGAACTCGTCTAAAAACAAAATATTGCCTTTTCAAGTTATTATTATTGAAAACAATAAAACAAAAAAAATTTGAACAATAAATAAATGAGGTCGCTATAATATAGATAACAGTAATATTAGAAATAATTGATTTATCTATCATGCGATGATAAAGGTCGTACAACTGTATTGTAAATGTGCGATAGAGGCTTGTAATGGATTGATAAGAAATTGCAGACGAAACTAATCAAAAAATTTTTGAACTCTTCACAAATGCAATTTCATCACACAATACAAATCTCTGTATTTATCTTGGAAAACATGCTAAATACGATGAAATGACCACCAAAATAGAAACCAATTCTTACCGGACCCTACTGATAGAAGAAGGACTACATCTCCCTGAAGTAGTTGTTAAATAATTAGGCTCTTTACGTAGTTGTGCAGTCCTGAATTTGAAGCATTTTCAATAAGGTTAGTAATAGAGTAAAACAAAACAAAAAATAGCAAAATAAATCTACTACACCATAAAAATAAAGAGTGTTAGTAGTTAAAATTAGGAAGAAGAAACAAAACAATATAGACACTTACATATTACCGGGAGACCGATAACCTTTCGGATATGATGGATAAATATTAGAACGTTCAGTTTTTTTCGGTGTTGTTATATAACTATTACCACCATCACGGGATGTTGATGATACTGATTCATTTGAACTACTCGTACTATTCGGCACTGAAACTAAACCAATAAAATCAGTTATATTCAAAATATTAATTCTAAATTTAATTAGTAGAAAATCAACGATCAACATGCATACAGTTAATGTTAATTAATTAATTAAATTTGTTAGTTGAACTTTAGAAATAATAAACTCCCAATTAGGTACTCCAACCACCAACCAAAATAAAGCATTAAAGACAATGTCCCCTTACAGCGTCACAATAAAACAAAAGAAATGAGAGGCGACTATCTGAAAGCGGACACACTGTTTTATTTTCCCATTCAAAATGCTATTATTGTTTGTTATTACGATAATTCAACAATAAAAATAATAATAAAAGCACGATTTGCTTACTAATGCGGCTGAAAGGTCTGAAGTACGTGGGACTGTAATTAGGTAAATTTGTTATATTACTTTCAGATTGTGATGATACAGTTGGTGTGAAACGTTGTATTAATCTTTGTTGTATTATCGATTGACCATTATTTGTTGTTAAATATTCACTACGACTCATACTACCATATGTACCATTACTATTAGGTGGTGGTGGTGATTCATGAACATTATAAAGACTTGTTGATAGATTCGCTTGTTGTGATGGTTCCTCGTAGTACGTTTTTATATTCTATTGGAAGAAACAACAATAATTCTCTATTTTGTAACAAAATTAAACGGTAATCATTGAAATACTAACACATGTGTAATTGTAGTCGGATGGTTGTCGATATGGTGATGTTATATGATTGTTATAATTCCTAGAATTTCCACTATAAATCGGTTCATTATCAAAATTTGTTAAAATATCATTTGGTGGTGTTGTTGTTTGTACAATTGTTACATTTCTTGGTGATTGTTGTTTATCTGGTTCATTATTAAAAATTTTCTCATAATTCTCTATTAATATTTCAACAACAATATTATAAAATTTCAAATCCATTATTGATGCTACAGTTTCTTCTTCTGGACGTAATAATGTTGGACCAAAACATACACCCAAATTACTAATTGTCATTAGATTTTTATCAGATTTTGATGCAACACTATATCAAAATAATTTTATTTATTTATTAATTAATATTCAAAATAATTATTACAACAATTAAACATACTTTGATAGATGCTTTATTAGCATTTTTAAAACGTCGAAATTTGTCCGTGGTAAACGATAGACTAAAGTGTGAACATCATTGACGCGCATTTGCCGCGTTTCATTTTCTATAAATCAAATATAATAAAAATTAATATACAGTATGCGGCAGCAAACTAGGTACATAAGAAAAAACATCGTCCACCCACTCTCAATCTTTCATATAAATTGAGATAAAAACTGAAACTGGTCGGCCAAAACGGTAAAAAATCAGACTAATATTTTGTAACAGATAATAAACATTTGCTATCTTTCTCTGAAGCATTAACAAATTACAGTGCCATATTTCCAGATAACTGTATCAGACAAAGATCCCTATGTACCTATTTTGCTGCCGTATATTGTATGATAGTAATGTTGATAAGAGAAGACTTACTGACTGCTGCAATAAAACTACTATGATATCTGTATGTCATTAATGGTTCTGGTAAATTACGTAAATAACATTTCAATGCACTTGTTATAGTTTTCGTTTCCCATTCTTGTGGATCATCTAATGTTGTTATTAATTTATCATTTTTCCTTCTATCCAAACCCATTGTTAATAATTTATTTACTTTTGATGTAACACCAACAACACGATAAATTCCTTGTTCTTCTAATCCACGATTCTCTAATACTTCAATACAACGTTTTACAAATTGTATACCAACATCATCTAATAGACGTTCTTCTGAATTTTGTGATTTACTCAAACCTGGTGTTGTATACGTCTTAAATAAATAAAAAAAATTAATAAGTTTGATAATAAATTGAAAAGTATATTATAAAAACTTACCGGTTCTTTACCATCCATTATATCCATCCATGCTTTCCGATCTTGTTCTGATAATGCTTGGAATGTAAAAACAACTCCCGGCTTCGAATCCAATTGTATATCGAAACAGAAACGTTTTTCTATTGAATCGGACATACGTCGAACACATGATGTTAAAACCATACGTTCCGGTGGTGATAACTGTAAGTAAATTCAATTTTATTTGAATTTATTGAATTTTGAAATAATAACGACTTACAGTTTTTGTTGTTAATTGATTATAAGGTAACATGCTGAATTCTTTTGTTTCTTTATCATATCGACAAAAATGTTTGGTCCATGTTGTGCCGAAAGCTTCTGAAAATTTGTAAGAAAACAATTAGACTTTCCGCACATGCCAAGCGCAGAGGTGGATTTTTTGTTAAGAGTTATACTTGCTTTTTTCTAAAAGAAATAAATATCCCTCTTTGCACCCTTTGGACTTCCTAATCGGCTCGTCCAAATATTGCTTTTGTACATCAGCCATACGTTTACGTAATTTGCTACTATAATCATCAAAATTTGTACGTGTTTTTTGTATTTTCTGTTGTAAATCCAACATATATGGACGAAAATCTTTTGCTACTTCATAACCTTGATGATAGAATGTCAACCATCCAAATAGAAATGTTAATAATGTTTCAACAAATTCAAATTTTTTACGTTCATGTACTTCCTGTATCAAATAAACATATTCCATACTGGCTGTATAGAAGTGGCGTTCTGCCATATCCACAGAAGCGTCGGCCTTAAAACAAAAAAAAAAACAATAATTATAGAAAACAACAATGTTGATAAGGAGAATACGTATTAAACGTTATCATTCTTATTATCAACAATTCACGACACTGCCAAATGAAAGAACCACATAATCCCCTTCAATACTTCCCACCTCTTTCCAATGAACTTTTTAATTATTTATCGTAATTTTGGCGATGATTTTCGCGAGGAAGGATATATTTAAGAAAAAAAAAATAGAACAACACAGATACTCTTATCAAATTTTAATGATAAAAAAAGGGTTAATTGTTTAACTTTTGATTGAAGGTATGATGACAACAACGATATATTTAATACCCCATATCAAAATGTCAATTTAGTAACTAACTGACATATAATATATATATGTAAGGAAAACTGGGGTAAAATGGCGCGCATTCGCCATACACAATTTCCACAATGACGTCATAGTGTGATCGATACGCACCCACGTAAATGACGTCATCAATTATCATCATCATTCAACCCTATATTATAGTTTTCTTCTCTTTTTTTTCTGTATAGAAAGAGAGGGATTTTCCTGTTGAACGATTGGTTCAAAGTTAAACTTGAATGGACATCAGCAACACGAATTATCACCCAATTATATCCCAAAACAATAATAATAATAATAACAAACCTCTTGTAATGAATTTTGTTTTTTTGTTGTTAAATTCAAATATCTCTCTTGACATTGGCAGAATTTCGCTGTTTGTTTTTCAAATTTCTTCTTCTCATTTTTAACACTACCTATGTGTTTTTTACGGAATTCCTCCAATGGTTTCACTACGTGGGAATAAACATTCTCCAACTGAAAAATAACAACAATGACAACAGTATTTTAATTAAAAATCAGATAAAATCTAAGAATTTCTAATTAAAAAACACGCAATAATATCGAAAAATCATCATCTCAACTTTATACCTATTATAATTAAAAATATTTGGAATTATTCAATGAAAATTGAGGAATTTTCATTAAGGCACCATGTATGTTAAGGTAAAAAAAATAACCCACTAGACACATCAAAGAAACATAATTAACTCACATGGTAGAAATGAATTAAAAAAAAAAGCTGAATACTTTGAAGGATATATTGCAATACTTTTATTTTTGTAGTAAATTTAGAATTTGCAGAATATATCAAGGGAATAAACTTTGTTAAATCTGATTGCATAGAGAATTCTCAACTACCACCCTCTCTTTGTGCGACACACATATTCAAAAATAACATCTCTACGTTCAGGTAAATCCCATTATGATAAAAATCGCATTTAAAAGAAGGATTCTATGCAAGTGTTGATCTCCATGTGTATCGCGACTTTCGACGATCTAATCTTGAAGGTGTTTAGACAGGGGTGATTCTATAGTATGGCATCCGCCGAGGTGCAAAAGTCACATGTGTCGCCATCTCTAGATTGTATGTATTACATTTATTGATACAAGAAAAACGTATTTAACGTATTTCAAGGAGCACCTTCATTATACCGAGTAGCAAAATCAGTAAGCATCTTGACACGGACGCTCTTAACCACGCGATTCAAGATGTCCACGTTCGATTATGCGCCCAAAAGTGTCTGTGTAAAGGTATCATATAGAGCGTTTTGTCACACAGTATTTTGTAAGCGCTAGTATTGCATGTTCCAAAAAGATAAATATTTACATGGACACTTTAAACAGCAACGGCTCTAGCGAAAATAGTACACCAGATTTTTGCTTTTGCATGTATCTATATTACAATAAAGCTGAGCCTCCATCAGTTTGGAGAGATTTCCATAACTGCTCTAGCTCTGACTCGCGTTGCGCCGTCCCATGCTCAGCTTTAAACTACAGCATGTCGCCTGCCGATATATTTCCAATACGACATCTATTGAAGTAGGCCATAACGAGTCAATTTCAAATAAGTATGTCGATCGGCCTAGTGGCAAAGTGGCGCAACATATTCATAAATCCATACTAGTAGGGTTTTGTCGATTGCCCTAATGGAATTGTGTCTTTAGATGGTTTCTTCAATAACGTTAGCCAAGCATGAGGGCGGTAACTGATATCGCGGCACCAATTTGTAGATAATAAAAAGGAAGCAGTTCACCATTTTTTCATCTTAAGATTTGTTTATGGTTTGCTTTAAACAAAATAATTGTGTACACAACTCTTAGCTGCTGCTACCGTCTTAATTTACGACGTCCTGTGTTAACAAAAGACAAAGGCACTTGTATTGTCAAAGAATAATTAGACATGTTTTGTTAGTTTAAGTGACGTGCACTGTAATTCATGATATAAAATAGAGATACAGATGATGATATATTCTGTGTATTAATACGGTTTATGATCAAAACAAAATTTACCAAAAAAACGTAACAATTACCAATTGTTGCTACTTAAAATGTAACAATGACTAAGCATATCTACACATATAGTATACACAACAAACCGTAATGTTTTTAACCTGAATATTTCCGCCCTAATTACTATCTATCCGTTTAAACAAAAACAATATTTAACATATATAAGTATCTTCGATAACGATAAAAACACGAACAATAAACAATTATCGATGAATTTTTTTTGAGTATTAAATCTAGCAGAAAATTTAACAGTTAACTACTACATGAAAATCGAATTGCTTCTTCCAAAACAATTAACATGAATAGGTAAGTAAGTATGTTGTGAAATTTTCTATTTTGTAAAAAAACAAAATTAAAATCAATCAATTGTATAATTTGTTTTGTTCCAGTTTGATACACTACAAAGCTTTTACCTTTACTAAAAAACAATTCGATTAATTCTATCATATTGCTCAATAATTAATTTAATGGAAAATTTGCAAAATGCATTACTTTTAGAATATAGCAACAAGGAAAACGAAAAAATAAAAGAAAATCTTCCGGTTTTATTTCTATTTCTATTCTGGTCTTTAATATAAAAGCAAAAGTGTAAAGACCTTTTGGTTTTTCTCTCTATATCTGTAAGCTCCTATACTCTACAACACATAATGCAAATAAAAATCAAATTCTATTTTCGTTACGACGAATGTTTGCCACCGCCGCCGCCGCCACCACCGCTGCTGCTGCATCACAAAACATATTAAACAATATTGTGACGTAAATTTACAACCAATGTTCCATCTTGTAAATGTGCATATGTGTAAATAACATTAAATGAAACATGCATATCAGATTAATGAATAAGATGATGTTTCACCGCCTACGCAGATATAACATTTATTCTGTGTGTGTAGTAAAGATGAAATACACCACCAAAATATACAAGACACTCCATTATTATTATTATTTATAATAATCAACCACTTGAAAAGCTACCCTGTTTCACATAAAATTTTTGATATTTTTACGAGTATCTGCTGTCAACTATAAAAATATTTATTAAACAATATAACAACACACTTTCAAATTTATGATTGTTTATAATCATAAATTATAAATTCAAATAATCTTTTGTTTAACTTTTCTATGTTCTCATTAATTTGTTTATAAAAAAAAAATACGGGGGAAATTATCGCTCGTTTTTTTTTTTTTATATAAAAGCGAAAGTCATCCAACTTGTCTGCTTGTTGTATGTCGATTTTTCTTCAGCTTCTAATTTACAAATCACCAACCGAAAGTTGTTAGTGTCATTGAACGTTTTGTCACTTTTTCCTTTCTTTTATTTAAAAAAATAAAATAAAAACAAAAATTGTTATAGATATAGTAATGAAAACAATCGATTATCGAAAAATAAATAAATAAACACATATAGATTCGACCTTTTACTTTCAAATTAACTAAAATTCAAATGTTAAGGTTATTTAATTGTATTTGTAATTCGAGTGGTAATAAGTTGTAACAATTGTTGAAAAATTTCTAATAAATTGATCGTAGGCAATTGTAGCAACGCTATCATCGTCACCATAGCAACAATGAATGGTGGCATCTAAAATCCACCAATTATACTCAATGTCGGATTTGTTATTGTTCATTTTGCTTAAATTAGTGTCGTTTTTTTTTTTGTTCAAATCTAGAATTTCATTATTGGATCACTGATAAATGATAATGAAAAAGACATAAATTTCATTAATTTGCACGATATAGTAGGAGGAGGAGGAGTCGAATTCGTTTTATTAATTAAAAATAAATTAGAACTTGCACCATCTTTTATTGTTTAATAATTAGTTTAATTTAAACAAATAAATTTGTTTAAGGTTTATAAAATGAAGGATTTTTAACGGTCATTGTTGAAATTGATAAAATTTTAAGTACAATTCCATTAATTTCGACCTTTATTAACCGGATATTATTTGATTTAATCTATTAATGTTTCTATTTTTTTAAAAATTAATAAAACGTCGTTGTCCAGTTTTAACTATTTTTAGTCAAGCTTTTGTCAACATTCAATTAGATAACATAACAATGAATCTATGAAGGGATTCTCGCCTATTCAACGTTAAAATGGTGGAAAACTACGGTTAACATTTTTGACCTAGATATATAATAAACCAAAATTGACATGACCGACTTATATTTGATAGAACAATAACAATAAAAACAAATAACGGTACAAATAATGATATTTAACCAAAATTGATATTCAACTTTTACGAATTCTATAAGATTATGACATGCCAACCTTGGTCAAATTTTGTAAATTCAAACAAAAATTGACTCACTATCCATAAAAGTAAAACGTTTTGCTAGTGGGCGCATTTCCATTTCCAAATTACCTACAAGAACAATTCCGCTAGTTAAGTCTACAAAGGCCCCAATCGCAGTTCAATTTTGGTGCCCTCCTCTTTAATATTTTTGATAGTTCTTCCTTACTTAAATCAAAAATTGACACTGATCGTCACTTTAAGTAACGAGCTATAGTACTAAGGCCCGCAATGCACTCGACGGCGGCGTATATAACAGCATACAGACTTGGCATTTCTAATAAGAACATAGGAAAGGTACTTTTAGGGGTTTCCCATAGGTTAGAATGAAATTAACAGAAAATAAATGCTTTTTTTTGATATATTTACCCGCTGATGTTTCACCATGAACTTAAAAAAAACAGTAAGGTTCTTGTGAATGGAATAGGATGTAGTATTCTTTCTTGTGTTCGTATTAAAAACGCCAAGTCTGTATAACAAAGCGAATTTACTTCGCAGAAAAACACCGTAAATGCAGATTTATAGCCCCAAATTGCTCAAGTTTGTTGCATTTTCTGTATTTCGAAAAATTTAATATTTATTTTTGATATTATTTAAAGATTCTGTTCGGAAATTTTGAGGCCTCAGGTGACGTGCACATTACATCCGCCACTGTATAAAACTCTATATCAATGATATACGAACTGTAGATTCTCAAATACTCGTTTTACAGTAAAAACTGGTATAGTTTGTCCCATGACTTAAGAGATGCAGTAAAATAATAAAAATTAGTTCACAATAGATACAGAAGGCAGGACTTGATGGAAATGGTGAAATATTGCCACTATAAATAAAGATTTAAAATTATTATTCTTTTAATATTCGCTTTACTTTAAACAAGACCAATACTCAACACTACCTGCTTTTGGGGAAGATCGACCCTTTCCTATGTTTTTAAAAAAAAACATCTGTGCAGTTTGTGGTCATGACAAATTTTAAATATTTATTTATGGTGGCAATATTTCACCGTTTCCATCAAGTCCTTGCTTCTGTATCTATTGTACACTAATTTTTATTATTTTACTGGATCTCTTAAGTCATGGGACAAACTATAACAACAAATAGAAGATCAACTCAAAAAAAAAAAAAAACCGACCCGAAGAACCTCAAATTTCAATTAATCGATTTCTTCACAATAATTTCTCTTAAAACGTGTTGTTATTGTTGATCTAATTTGTTGAAATTCCAAAAATGAAATTTTCCAGCAAATTACACAATGTGTTGAAATAATAACAATAATAATAAAAAACGGTTTAAAACTAGTAAATTCCAACAAAACAGTTTATATTATTTAAACAAAAATATTTAGAACATTAATAAATTTGGCTGTTATGCTATTTTTCTAAAGTGTTAATTAAATAAAACAAAAAAAAATTCTTTATTACCAAAACTGTAAATTCTAATATTTAGTTAAGGTAAATGACGGTTCATACCTGTCTGTCTACAGACGGACATACACACGTAAGTTCAGATGTACATTTAATGCATGTATGACTAATAATTGACTTGCAAATAACGTGATGGTAAAAAGTACACTTCATTTACTGACTTAAAATTTCGAATTTTAATCAAAAAACACACTGTAGTAGCTCTATGGTGCTAAAAGCCATACCAGCGTACTATTAGAACAATCAAAAAAAGAGCAATATCGACAATTTTACAATCACAAAACTAGAATAAACGTAAATGTTGATTTTAAGACAGTGAACGAACTATATAAATATGTAAAAATGACAGTACCAATTATCATACAGCTGTGACCTAGAACTAGTCACCTTTAAGTAACTGTAAAACGGATATGTGCTATTCATTTATGATATTTTTCCCAATGCAACAATAATTTTTTAACAAAATTCTCAAATAAAAACTATTTGAAAAACGAAACTTTATAATCATAGAATCATCATCATCATCATCAATTATAAACTTTCTCTTACTTGTCTATTTTTGGTGTGATTTAAACCCCACAACAGAAAAAAAAAGTTTAATTTATTATCATCATCATCATCATTTTTATGGAAGATCGTGTGAAAATTAAGCAACAACATAAATGATCTCTTTATTTGGAACACCCACATACAAAAAATAAAAACGATCGGTTAGACACTATGAAATGTCAAATGGAAAGTACTATTTCCGCCTATAATGTAAATTTCATCATCAACAGCAGGTAGGTTGGTTGGCTATCATTTGTTTTTTGTTAAATTGTTTAACAATCATTGTCAAAACAAAAAGACAGACATGATAATCATTTTGAACCATTTTCGAAATATAAATGAATATCGAAAATGATTAGTTTTGTTTAGATATGGCAGCTTTCACACAACTTCACTCTTCTTCTTTTGTTGTTGTTATTTAAAACTAATACCTTTTGTTCGATACTCGTTTTTTAGATCTATTTTTAATGACGAAATGTTAATGACCGTTCCAATATGACCTAAAATTTTACTATAACCTAAGACAAGTTTTATTTATAATAATTTATTTTATTTAACGGTTAATTCTCTGATGATCAACGTAATAAATAAATAAATATGTCAAGTGTGAAGTAACAAATTGTAACAAGAAGAGTTCAAATTGTAAATAATATACAGAAAATACAATCAAATATCACTAAATATAGAGTTGGTGATTAACCTTTTAATATTACCACGATATCATCAATATTCTTATGCAATAATGATGGGTAAGAAGTAATAGTAATCGTCAAAAAAAAGTACCCTCTTCATTTTACCTCTATATCTTCTTCTTTTACTTGTGTATAAAACGTTTTGTTATTATTGAAGATTCATATCGTTTTGTTGTTTAAATTTTCTAATTTCCTCCTTTCCTTAATCATCATCATCATCATCATCATCATTATTATTATTATTATCATCAAATCATTATCACAAATATTAGACACGATTAGATTTCCAACTAAATGACAGATAATCATTGGATCGTTCTTAACACAACATGCGTGATGGAATGTGTTCATAATTTAACCGCCTTTACGTCATTATTTCTACAGATTATCTTTACAATCCAACAATCTCACTAGAAATAATTAAATTACAACTCTAATAAACTATTACCAACCATTAAAATACAACTCTCATATAAGTTTTATTACAAAAATGAACAAGACGGTTTGTAAATGAAGGAAGTTAGATTTACATACGTACACAAGAGAGGAAAAATTAGCACACCCATTTTAGATATAAGGTCGATCGATCGATTATTGATCAATAAAAATTTTTTTGAGAATTTGCTAGTGATATTCCTACATCAATCATAGATTACACGAGTTATTCTCTACTGTACTTGATAGTTGAAATTGTTCAAATTTTAAAATAACTTTAATTGATTTGCATCTCATATCCGGCTACAATAAATATGATTTGTGGTTATGGGCGACATTTATTTTATAATAAAAGCAAAATTTCATCTAATATTGCTGAAATAAGTGACGAATCAGCGTTACTTCCGGCCTTTTTCCAAAATAAACTTCTCTATTACTTTTTTGTAAATCTCAAAAAAACACGGTTTGTATTCCCAACCAAAATCTAACCTAAAAATGGACCTTCTTAAGCCGAGATTTCAGCAAAAAAGATAAGACTCTCATTTAAAGACACCTAATGTGTGTGTGTGTGTGTGGGATTTATAGTGTTGGGTGAAGTTAAGGGAGCAACTTTGGAATTTATTGAAGATTACCCAACCATATAATTTTCTCCACAACCGTGTCAAAAAACTTGCTGAAGTCTTTGTTAGAGAATCCAGTGAAATTTTAATGAAGAAAATCACTGACCTCCTCTATATACAGAACAAACTGACGACTGATTACAGCATTAATGCTTACTAATAGAGTAATTTTGCAATATTTAGTGTATTACAGGGAAAACTACATCCCTTGCCAGGTGGTAGATGGCTCTAATGTTGTACTTTTCGTAATCATGAGTCAGTCGAGTTGAATTAGACGAAGTATACACCGTTTTATAAATTTATGCTTCAACCCCGCCCATAAATAAGCGATTCTTGTGTACTTTTCTATAACTTTCATTCAATTCCAATTGAAATAAAAACAAATCTTAGTTTCCTTATTAGTTTTATCGTTTTTAATATTCATAAAACGTCCAAAACATATTAATTTATTGATTTAATTATGTGTGTAATAGGCTTTCACATCACCAAAAAAAAAAACAAACAAAAATCACGCGTAATTATTCTATCGATAGAAAGCTAGAAATCGTCTATAATAATTGCTGTAACCGGCTAATAATAATTAACCAAAAAATGTATGAATAAAATAAATAAAACTACTTACCATTCGATCACGTTCATCTTCAACTGAATTAATCAATTTACCAAATTCACTTAACGATTTACATATGACTTGTTCATCATCAGTTTGTGTACCACCGATACATTCAAATGTGAAAACTTGTAAACAATTTGCAAACGAACGTTGAGCATTACTCAGTTCTGCAAAAACAAAACAAAAACAATCAAAAATTTAGCGATTGTAACTATCAACTTTCCAAAAAAAAAAAACAAAAATAAGAGGAGGACGATGGCAAAAAGGTCAACGACCATCTCTAGAAGGATCGATAACGCGTTACACAGGATAAATGCAACCTATATAGTCTTTCCAAAATGAAGCCTCATAGCTGTGTGTGTTGATCTCTCTCCCTAGGATACATCCAGAATCAATCCACTAGTTCTATATAGATCTAACAGGATTATATTGTTTGATTAAGTGAAAATGCTTGTTGTTGCTCGTATTATCTTTGATTTTGATAAAAAGATAATAATGTTGATGATGATGATGATGATGTCATAAGTGCAGTTAAAACCACGCACTACCTAATTTTCTAAAAGTGGACATTAAATGGTGGAACTGTTATTATCAATTAAATTAAACCGAATTAAATTCATGATGCATATCTTTATTAGATCATAAACAATATATGGGTAGTTTAGTTACAAAACACTCACTTCCGGTTACATCTTTTGATAATAGTTTGAACATTAAAAGCAACAAATTCCCTACTATGCATACCTATTTCGGATGCAATTAATATGAAAATTGTAATTATTGAAGTTGAAATAATTAAACACAAAAGTGTTGATTTATGTTTTAATTATTGAGTTTTCACTTGTTGTTTTGGAGTCATCTTTTCAAGCAAAAAGAAATCAAATTTATTTCAATTTTACTCTCGATTTCAATAAAAATTGATAGTTTTTTTTTTATATATATAAAAACATCTTTTGTTAGTTTACGCCAACCATTCAAGGTAAAATTGTAAATTTTTCTAACAATTCTATAATTAATTAAAAACAATTGTGGGCTTGATAATGTGAGAAAACAAGCATTAATCTCAAGAAATGAAATTTAACGTTCAATGTTTCTATTGTGTGTCCCACCGTCTATTATTATTATTATTATTATTGAATTATAAGGAATGAAATTTTTTCTTCTTTAAGCTTTCAATAACATTTATTTACTGGCAGATAAATAAATAAAAAACAGGATGTAGGAAACGATTTATAGTTACGGAAAAGATTTCCAATGGTATTCTGTAAAAATTACGATCTCTATCTCTATATATATTGATTAAGCTTTTAGTTGCCGGATGCGGTCTATACTTATAACGTAATGTAAACTTATTTTTATTAAATTTATAAGGAAAACAGACGAAATTTTATAAAGCTTCAGATATATTAATAAAAGACTTCCTTATTAATCCCGGAAACTATATAACAAGAATTCTTGTTGTAGTTTTGCAGCAAATAGGGTTTCTTGACTTGTAAATATTTTCTAGTGTTTGAGGAAAGTTTTACGACGTGACTGAGGTGTGGTTCATCTGCCATCCTAAAATCTCGTCTCAAGATCGCCCCTGTAAGTTTCTTGCACATGAAACTCATTTTATTCCATCTAAATTAAAATAAATGTTATAACTAAGGAATGTACAATTGATTTAACACAAAGTCGACCTTAAGCTGAGATTTAGAAAGGGAAGAGGAACCGGGCCTAAATGATAATAGTAGTATAGTCAGGGCCGGTCCTGGAGTAGAACGAGTAAAGTGGTCGCTCTAGGCGCTGGGTGAGAAGTGGCGCCAAAATCGAATCGTAAAAAGCAGGATTTTCAATTTGTTCATTACTTAACAAAAACTGAATTATAATTGGTTCAAAAGGTGTCCATCTAAGGGCGCCGAACGGAAATTTCGCTCCACCCTGATGAAGGACTAGGGTCGCCACTGACAATGAGTATAGTCCATATTCACCAATTCAGAAATTATTTAGTTAATTGAAATCAATGATTCTTCAAGAATACTACTGATTATTGCTTGATATTTTTTGATAGAGCCGATATTTTGCCTTCCTAAAAATCAATCTAAATTTCGAGTTAAATCTCCCTTCTCTAGATAATAATAGATCTTATGTTAAAGGAACGTTAGGGTCAATTAAGCCGAGATTTAAGAAGGTACAAAGAGCCGCAGCTATCGAACAGCGTATTGATGTGAATGTAATTAACTCTACTGTTAGTATTAACAAAGTCAAGTTGATAACAAGCATTTTGTTATTATATAAGACCCTCTTGATTTCTTTTTTAATAGGAAAAACTTAAATTTTAAGCTGATTGGGCGGTTATACAACAAAGGAACATTTAGTCAAAATTGCTCATCTTTTACCGCTTTTTTCCCTATAAATTATCGGCAATATTACAAAGAAACACAACAGTATGAATCTGAACACGCACACAGTGTCACAGTGTTAATTGAATTAAATGAAAATCCGTTTATAAAGAGAACATTTATGTTGTTCAAATTATCCATCAACGTATGGTAAGTTAAGCATAAACAAATTGATAAAATGTACAGAAAAAATTGTCAATTTTTACACAAAATCTATGCAACAACAACACTACTTTAACGTCAAGGTAAGCTAAATACATATTTCCAATAGATAATAATGCATTGTTTAAACAATATAATTTTTTTTTTGGAATAAAGTGATAACACATCGTTGTGTATTTGTTTATTCGATTGAATTTCCTGTGGGTGGGTTATTCCATCTCTTTAAAAAATCTAATTTTACCTATCTTATATGGAGAGAATTATTTTTTTTTTTTTTAATTATTCAACAGTGCAATCAAGCGCATAATGTTAATTTCTGCGGTATTTATTTAGAGAGAAGGTGAAAAACAAACAAGTTTCTTATTTATTTGGTTGAATTATGAATCACCTGTTGGAGTTTAGCAAAAAAAAAAAAAACAAAACAAACCAAGAATAATATTAATAATAAATTAGTTGATTTTGTAACAAATATAAGATTGCTTGTTTTGGTTCTATTATTTGATGAAGGTCTTGCGTTTTTTTCCGTTGGGTATATTTATATGGAAGGGAAGGCGCCCTCCTTCAGCTTTAATCTATTGTTTAAATTTTTGTCTTTTCTCTGTATAATGTTTTTTAGGTGACTATTGATGTTTGTTTATTGTAATCGTATGGACAAATTACATGAAACCTAACACTATAATGGGATGTTTATATTGAGTGTGTTGTTTATTTTTCGATCTACTAGTGTTACATTACAGAAATCAAATTTTGTATCAAACAACAATATAAACAATGTTCTTTGTAGTGTAGTTAACAATAAATAAATCGAAAAATCAGTGAAATTAATTTTTGATTTATAAAATATATAAGACTAGAATGACGTTAAATCTTCCATATTTCTATCATCATCGTCATTAACGTAGAAAAAGTGGGCCATAATATAACTGTAGCTATACCCACCTTATCCACAACAATAACAACAACAACAAAGTCTCAATTCATAATTTGATACTTTGTAACCGTGACCTAACAACATTACACTGTAATAATAACAGTAATAATGAGATGAATTCGCTTATTGACGAAATTCTTCCGGATATGGTTAATGCGTCAAGGCTAAAAAAAAAAACATTACAATTTTTGTTGTCGTTATTGTAAAACGTCTCTTTATCTTTCTATTTAAATACATGCAAGTAAATCTTGTCTATACTTGGCCTATCACGTTCTATAAGCTATAATCTCATTTAAAAGAGACACTAGAGAAAAGTGAAGAGATCGTTTTATTATTATTTTTTTTTTGAATCAAAAAGCAACATCATCTAATTTTTAAGTGTTCTTATGGGTAAAATTACGAAAATTTAATGAATCAAATTGCATTCAAAACTATATAGAACGCTTCACCGACTCACAATTGCAATACCTATAGTATACTATATTGAAGGCTCTATATCTATTGTTGGATTTGACATGCCGACAAGCCCAATTTCCGGTACATTTTATATTCGAATGTTTATATTCTATACGTGTTTGTTTATTGATAATAATGTGCCTATTTCGATTCAATTTCTTCTAATCAAAAAAAGTAGAAATTAATGAGTTTCAAGTGTTAATGGGGCCGTTTCAAGTAGCCCACACGCATTATATTCGCTGTCTAACATCAAAAATTATTAGAACATTAAACGTTGACAAGAGACAGTTAGAAAGACTTGTGGTGATCGTTGTAATAGATGGATGAGATTCGTATTTCATGAGAACACAATTTATAAGCAACATATGACAGAATGTAAAGGCCTCCATACACGCTACGGAGATCCTGGTCTGTAGTATTTCCGGAGTATGTGTGGTAGAAAAGTTTACATCGATGAGAGACAGTCTGCTCGTCATCAATAGTCATCATCGCTGTTTCAATGCTCTCATACGTTATTCCGACGTGGGACAAGGGGGGTACAGAGTAGGATAGAAAAAGTTGCAGACGCTGTGATGAAATGAGATGGGAATATGTATAAGCTTCTCCTCACAAATGTACGTGTCGAATAAATACAGTATAACTTTATACATGCTCTAATTGTAAGTAAACTACTACCTCTTGCCATGATCCGATCTGAGAGGCAATCAGATTTTCCTCTGATAGATTTCCGGACCCTATATGGGTGGAGGAATATTCAGGAAATCCGAAAGGACAACACTGCCCAGTTTTTCCTTAGAGGATTGTAATCCGAATACGTTAAGTATTTACAATGCCAATGTAATGTAATTATGCACTCGTGTTATTCATGTTAAAGTGTGAGAGACATTCGTGATATCATCACAAAAATATTAGACATATCTTTGGTCACTCGTGGTGTTATGAACTTTTGTTTCCATAGTAACTAGATCTGTAAGCTTTACTTACATATAGTATCGATCTAAAAACACAGATGTGACTGTTTCAGCAACAATAAACAAAAAAAATGCTGCCACATTTACCAACTTCCTACATGTATAATACAGTGTTCCCAAAAATTTGATCAACCATGCACGTGCGTAGCGGCAACATCCGTCATATCCTATTATTATTAGAAATCTACAACAATCATTGATTTTCATTTATAGAAAACCTCCTAAAAGTTTGTGTTATTTTTTTTATCATTTTATACCAATTTCACAGTAATTCATACTATATACCGACAAGTTTCTCTTTTTTCCCCCCAACTCTCAAAAAAAGGAGAAAACATATTTGTTTAAATGATTCATTATTGTGATTTTCCTAAAGTTGAATTGAAAGGAAACAAGGATGCATTTCAATAAACTCTTCCATTTATAAATTAGAAACAAACAAACAAAAAAAAAAAGAAGAGGTTAATCAAGGCTGATTCGCTATAACAAGACTGACACATTCACATAATCATGATTGTTGACAATTAATAATACACGATTTTTAAAAAATAGAAAATATAAAGAGGAGGATTGATTCCATAAATCAATAATCAATAATTGAAAATGTTGTAGAACAATGATCAAAGTATAACTGGTTTAATATAAACGAAACAAACACACATCCATACATCAAAGTCTCTCTTATTATAATACAAAATAATTATAGTTTCATAGTCCATTCGTGTCTAATCTGTTTAGAATTTAGTTCAGGCATGATTTCCACTTCTAATCACGTATCACAACATACAAAACTAATAATATTCAAAAAAATACGTCCAACAACACCCAAACCATTATTATTATTATTATGAAAAGTGTCGTCGTTCTATTATTATTATTATTATTATTATTGTTAATTGAAGACCTTGGAACATACTTATTGTAGATAAATACAGTTGAATAGATAATGAACAACATTCCATTTATGGATCAAAACAAAAGTATGTGTATGTGTTTAGAAAGAAATTGAAAACAATAATCAGAAGAAGGCAACAAGCAAGCCAGCACATTATAACCTTTTAACATTGTTTGGAATACGATTCTTCCAAACTATAAGGGCTGATGCACACGACGTCTCTTCTACGCGGTAAGTGCAATTAAGACCAGCAGTAAACAAGACTGACAAACGCGCAGATACGTTGACACAGATTGTGATACAAAAGAAATGTGCTTCAACTGCGATTTTTCTGTCAAAATCGTCAACACAACAGTAAGGCTAAACACATAGTGAAGTGGCGAGCAAATTGAGCAAGTTGATGAAAATTTACCAACACATAGTGAAGCGTATAAAATCGTGCAAAGATCGTAATGCTATCAGTCCAAGAGAATGTCTGGTACTTACCTAAGTACAATCAAAACTTCTACAAAAATATCTAAAAAATTCGAAAACAATTTATACCACCATATAGGGAATTAAAAGACCTTTCCAATGAGGGGCTACTTGACTGCCTTGCTATTTAAGATTCCTTAATTGGGGGCTGGCGGGGATAGATGGCTGACGCAATAAAGTCGCGAATGATATTGAAATATGTCTCCCTCAAAACAAAAATCGACCTGTTTCAGGATTTTTGCTTGAATGAACCTCCAAGGAAGTTATTCAGGGTGGCTCTTTTCTATTGAAATGCACTGTATATTTGTATACACTTCATTGTGTATACTTTCATTAGCTACACCATCCCATAGTGTCTCTAAAATAAAACGGTTATGGTGTTGACTGGTTTTTTGGTCCCACGAAAGTTTTATAAAAACACTACTTATGATTGCCTCAATCTCTATTTTGAGCAACGATTTGGACAGCGATGATAGCAGAGAATTCAAAATTGTTTGAAATCGTTGCTTTGCTCGAGTATCACAGCGCAATTAGTAGGCTTTACACTGACGCTCTTAACCGCGTGACTTAGGACGTTCACTTTCAATCGCGCGCGCAAGAGTGTCTGTGTGGAGGCAATGCAACATTTCGGCGTGCGGGATTATGTGTGCTTTGGCGTATTCATTTTCACGTGTTCCTCAGACGCGCGGTTAAGAGCGTCCGTGTAAAGCCGGTGATTGCCTCGTTGCTCGTTGCTATACGCGGTTCAACAGGAATGCATTTGTTTATTTTCGCCGCTTTGCTCTCCGCTTTCATCGCTGCTTTGCTCGCCGCTTCACTAAGTGTTTAGCCTAATAGTAGTAGGATGGCGTTAGTTGAGTTTACACCGGCTTTGGTACTGTTTTTACTACGAACGACAGAAAATTGTGTTAGCGCGTTTTTGTATTGCGTTTCTCGCCTGTTTTTATCCATACAAACGCAAACAATATGCTATAACGACATTTTTACGTAATGTAAACGCGCGTGAAAACGACATCATCTGCACAGGCCCTAAGTGTCCAATTATACAGTTACTACTGTACATCTAGCATGGAATTTTTCAGAAAAAAAGTCTCCTTTCATACTCAACTTCGTATCCAATCCAATTTAATACAACCTGTTTTTATATGATCTAACAGAAACTGTTTTTTTTTTTTTAATTTTTATTTCTCTTACCTTCCATCAATCTATTATTATGTAGTTTGCTTTCACTTTACGATTCTAGAGTAAAAGTGTTACAAAACATAAATAAATTTTTAATTAATTTTATTAAAATTTTCATTAAATAATAGTTGTGATAAAACAGATATTTTGGGTGCATAATATTTGAAAAATACTAGAGGGAGATTCTGTTGTCGTCTCCCTTTCAATTTAATCCACCATCAAATACTATCATCTACGTATACGCCTGATAAATAAGAGGATAATCAAACATAGAAAGTGCATAGAGTGATAAGGAGACATTTAAATTTTGGATGATGATGATGAATCATTGATAATTTCTCATATTATTGCAATTTGCTAAATACTTTAATCATATCTGATTCTATTTACAAAAAAAATATATAAATAAATCTTATCAAAGTGGTTTAATGATAACAATTATTGCAAAATTATAACAAACAATGTGTAAATTGTTTGAATTTATATTTGAAATTTCTTACAATCAATGAAGAAACAATTGAATTATTATTGTTAGAATTTTATGTTTAATTACGTTTTGTTGTCTTGGAATAAAAACTGCAATCTAAGCTCTCTTGATTCTTTTTTTTTTCTACAATTAAACACAATTATTGTCTTTAATTAAACATAAACAACATTGTTCAAATGTTTTAGAATAATAATAATAATAATAATCTCGATTGTGGTTACATAAAGCAGCAAATTTGGTCATGAAAACCACAATTTGTCGATTTCTATGCCCATTTTCTCGATATTTCATAAAAACTGATACAGTAGAAAGAAATCGTTCCAAAATTTGAGTGTTCGTAGCTATGCTTGAATCTGTATAGAAGTGTACCTAGATTTTGGAATGATCTCTATTATACATTAACAAATTACACCTTAGGGCCCATGCAAACGACGGCTTTTTATCGCGCAACTAAGACGTACTGTTTACGCGCTGAAACCGTACGTTTTACGAACGCGCGGAATCAGTGCGATAAAAAAATCGTCGTTTGTATACGCCCTTATTATCACAGTTGCGTTTAAATGGATTTGATGATTAAAAAGTCGAATTTGTAATATTTGACAAAGAGTAATGTTTTTGTTAAATTCCACCCCCCAAATTCTAATCATGATTAGAGTGGTTGGCTGGTTGGTAAACTATCAACTTCAATAATGATAATAATAATTCAAGGGATGACTTTGATACATTACAACCGTTTATCATTATAGAACACTTTTAGTAAATTATTGATAAAGTTGTGTGTAGTGATTGATAAGAGATAATCGTAGAATTGCCCTCTAGAGAGATCATTAAACCACCCAATATCAATCTGTTTTTGTTTAAAAATTCAACATCTGCTTGCTTGATTATAACTGTTGAATTTGATTTATTCGTGTATATAAGGCGGGGTTGTTTTTATACTCGCATTTTGGTGGAGGTTCCAAGATAAGGGGATTCTCTACTCGTTTTTTTTTTGTTGTTGTTGTTTATATCCATTTATCATTAAAAAATACACTCACGTTTGGCTGTATTAAGAACGTCCTTGACTTCCTTGATGATTCTCTTGATCTGTTGATTCGTCTTCTCTAATTCACGTTCATGCTTATGGAGATTCTCACGAAAATATGGACTGTCTATCATACATTCGGTGAATTCTAAGGGTGGTAAACCGACCCCCATTTTTCTAGTTTTTTTTATATATAATATCTATACTGTATTAGTAATTATTAAATAGATGATACGTTTATCATTTAAACAAATACACAAAACTATTTAATTATATTTAAACAATTATGATAACATTCGTATCGAGTTTAAATGATTTGATATCGAGTGACATACAGAATTGTACGTTAAATATTGTAGCACTGTTGTTTATACACAACCATACACTAGAACGAGGCCGAAGACATTGAATTTACAAGAAAAAACAACCTGTGGATTTACAGAACAACACATGCGCTGTAAATTCCAATACATACAACAATCCAGAAAAACTTTCAAACAAACCATGGTAAAATACAGGTAGCGACATCTACAAATTATTAAAAAATCTATTATAGATTACTGTAATTTTATGATTCAATAAAAAATATTCTATAAATAATTGAATAATTATTATCATAAACAATAATAGTAGAGTCAATATTGAAAATTTCTAGCACAACAATATAAATATTTAGTTCAATATGTTTATTTACAATGTTTTAGTGTGCTACATTTAGATCCATGTATTTGTCGACTTAATGTCAATTAGAGGCTGTGTTCTCCGATTACACCGGAAGGACGTTCGGGTGCACGCGCGAACTGAAATATCACATGCATTATATATCTATATATGTTGCTCGATTACTAGCGGTACAGTAAAGAAACGCAGCCAGATTTTAGTTCAATTTTCAACCTACACAATTCGTATTTGTAATTTCAATTAATTTAGCAAATCTATCGAAATTACTCAATTTTAAACTAGTAATTAGCTAATTTTGCTTGAATAATCAGAAATTATTGTATGTTCTATAATTAATTGTTTTTAAATAATTGCGCTTTTAGAGTAGTTCAAATGTTAGTGGAGTAGTTCAACAATTTTTATATTAAATTAAAAATTAATATTCATATATTGACTAATTTGAATAAAAAACCTGATAGATTCTAATAATTTTTACAATTTATATGCCTTTTTTCCTAATGAATTACATGTAAATTTATTGATTTAATAGTGGTAGGGTTAATTAGTTCATATACCACTCCCTTCATCTATATATAACGTACATAACCAAAAATTTGATAATCATTCTTGATGTTTTGTTATTGAAGTTTTGAAAAATGGCAAGACCTGGCACACTATTTGAATCAGCTTATAAAGGTGATTTTGAGACTGTCCGTAATAAATTAGAAGAGAATCCGAATTTATTAACAAAATTAGATGAGGTATACCCAATTATTATTTGTTAATAATAATAATAATAATAATAAACAATTGCACAATAATTTGTAGAACAATCGTATGTTAATCCATTGGGTGGCCGTTGGTGGTAATTACAAATTAGCTTGTCATTTAATTGAATTAAACACACCAATTGATCCAACTGATGATACAAATACAACACCATTGATATTAGCCAGTTCAGCTGGACATATTGAAATTGTTACATTATTATTGAATAAAGGGGCCAATGTTAATCATCAATCATGTGAGGGACATTCAGCTTTACAATATGCTGCTTCGAAAAATTGGCTAGAGGTCTGTGTAGTTGTGTCATTTTTATTTGTTTTCCCTCCACTAAAAGATTGCTTTTGTTTATAGATTTGTATGAAATTAATTGAAAATAATGCTGATATTAATATAAATGATAAACGTGGTGCTACACCATTACATCGTGCCGCATCTAAAGGCAATTTAGAAATTGTACGTTATTTATTAGAGAAACATGTTAAAGTTAATGTTATCGATATATATGGTTCATCACCATTACATTTAGCATGTGAAGAGGATCGACAAGATGTTGCTAAATTATTAGTACAATATGGTGGTGATTTAGATTTGAAAAATCGTGATAAACAAACACCATTAGATTTGTGTACGATGCATTTAAGGAATGCTTTAGAAACACATCGATCTAAAATGAAGAATTCATAGATTACTTATTCTTTTCTAATCTCTTTATTTGTGTGTTGTTTTTTTATTTTTTTTGTGTTAATAACAACATTATTAGCTTTATAAAAGTTCAATTTATTGTTCCCGTTCTGCACCGATTCTAATAAAATTTGAACGATGGCGGTAAGTAGTGCTTCCCAGTATAGCTAGCTTTCCTGTCATGTTATCAAGCAGTATTGAAGTTGAGGTCAATTTTCAGATTTTAGTAAAAGAGACCCATGAGTTGTTGGTCATTTTTAAGGTTTTGTTCTTTTAAACAATGACTGCTAAGGTGGAGCATTATATAAGGACGTGTATAGTGTACGATTTGTATTTCCTATCATTTGAAAAAATGAATGAGATATCAGTGTACGCGACTTCCCGATAAGCTTTGTTTACACAAACAATACTTTCATATTATTGTTATGGCGCCAATCTTCTGACTGTTTACCGTTTCCTGTAGATGATTGATGAAATAGTAAGGTGTGGGCAAAAATTTTGATCTGACTTCCTCACCGTTAAATCACTATTTTTATTTTTATTTTATAAACGCAAATTTGCTAATTTTGATGCAAAATAGCAAAAGACCTTCAACGTTTTATTGTTAACATTTTATCTAAAATTCAATTTAATTAATGTTTATCTGATAATTTTGCAATAAACAAATATTATTTTGATATAGTTATAGTAAATTTCTAAGAAGTGATAAACATGATTTTTTCCAAGGATCAGTGACGTACTCACAAGTTGACTGGGGGGCCCTTGTTCCAATTAACAATGCAGTCCCCCAAAAATTTTGAAAATATGTGACAAGAGCTAGATTTCGGGCGCCTTCTGCGCCACCCTGCCCAATACGACGCTATTGCCAAAGGTTGTTGTGTTGGAAAAAATAAAAATAAACACGAATTATTTATTATTACTGAACAATATTGTACAATAGAATTTCGTGAGTTTCTTCTTCACTATTTAACATTTTCTTTATTGTTTTTATTTTATTTATTTTTTTAATATAAACAAGCAAATATATTTTGTAATTATTGATTAATTAATAAAAATGTCTCAATAAGGGAACAGACATGATACGTAAAATGATGAATTTTTGTAATGCAATTCACAACAAAAGTGATGATATCGTGCCTCGACTGTCAGTACAATTCACGTTTTCTCATTTTTGTCAGTATTATTGTATGATTTTGTAGAAAGTAAAGAGAATAATGAGAAGATACGTAAAATATATTATTATTGGCAACAATAGTCGTAGAGCTGTTCCTTTTTGTTACTGTTTCAACAATGTAGTTTTATAATAATAAATAACAAGAATTCAACAATGGTTTGTCGGACAAAATGAAATAGGCCTACGTATATACACACAGATACATAAGGCTTATTATTGATTTTTCTTCTTTTAATTATTTTATTTTAAAATAAGGTTTTGGGTGTTATGTTCGATTCGAACAAATTTTTTTGTCTAAAACTGGTAAACATCAAAAATTTAATTTTCTTCAATAAGACAAAAGTGTAGTAGATCCATCTATGTAAATCACTGAATATTGCAGATTTCAGACCGATTATTACAGTGCAAAGTTTCAGTCTTTAAAACTAACAGATTTTATAGAAAAGTGGAAATTGTTTTCAGTCTCTTTGAAAACTGTCCGTTTTGGCTGTATTGTTGTATTTTTTGTTATCATTGAAAAACCAAAGAGATGTTCTTAGAAATGCTTTGTAAAGTAATATCAAAGTATTCTTGGTATTCGTTTGTGTAAAGTAGTTTAAAATGGAGATACAGATCGAGTTCATATCTGAAATCGGCTAATTCAGCGATACTACAATAACACTGGGTATTTTTTTTTTTTCAGTAATATCCACCACAAATTAACAATAAGTTGTTGTTATTATCAGTGGTTTTTGTTGTTTAATTTTAACAAAAAAAAAATCATGAAACCTATATTGATAACATTTATACAACCCTATAATAAGGTTACAGTGTTTTAGGGAAGGTTTTTGGCGTTCCGGAGGAATCAGGTGATTGAGGTTCTTCCTAAAATCAGAAATAAATTTTATCAATAAAGTTGTGAATTAATTAATTAATTAATTAATCACCTGGGATACAATACTGGATCTGTTACTAGACACCCCCAAATCACAATTGAAAGGTGTCGTTAATATTGGATCAATTATGTTACTACCATTTGCTTCATTTTGTTCAACACTTGTACTTAAATCAATCGATGAATCGCTAAAACAACAAAATTTTGACAAAACGTGGCACGATTTCCTGTTTTTATTTATTTATTTATTTATTTATTGTTATTTTAATGTTTTATTTATTTGATTTAAAAGAAGCGTGCACTCGAGAGTTGGGGGGTGAATTTGAGAATCGATACTACATAGGAGTTGTCGTGATAGTTGGCTTGGATTTATAGTGCGTACCATGTCTGGAAATCGTTTAAATATATTACGTTAGATCTATTTCAAATTAAATCCGGAAATGTTCTAACAAACAATCTCTAAATGAACAACCAGATAGCATGCTTAAACTTGTTGTAAAATATCTATAAAAGCCAATCAATAATAAAACAATCGAAATAATGCAAAAATCAAGCTAAAATACGAAACAACTCACCTAATAACACTTCTACGATCTGAGATAACATCAAGACGAAGTCGTTGATCAACATTGCTAGTATCTGGACCATTTTTATCTTCTTCATTATCATCTAATAATGGTAATTCATCTTCTTGTACAACGGTTTTCTCACGTTGTAATTGTTGTTTTTCACGTTCACGTGCTGTAATTTCATGACATTCACATTTACATTCATCCGGATTTACATAATTATAAACAACATTATCTTGTTGTAATATTGATTCAGGTACATCAATATGTCCTCTAGATGGTAATGTTTGTATACGTTTTGGTGGTTTCCGGCGTTCCGGTATCTCTTCAAAATTAATCCATTCTTTCTGTTGTTGTTGTTGTTGTTGTATACCTTTCGGTGGTAATGGTGGTGGTGTTGTTGTTGTTGTCGTTGTAGTTGTTATTGTTGTTGTAGCTGTTGTTATTGATGTTCGTCGTCCAGTTGATATGCCTTTTTCAGCAAATTCCGACCATGTATTACCAACAGGTTTACGTGGTGATTTTATCGGTTTATCAATTGATTCTTGTCGTGGTAATGAAATTTTTAATTTTTCGATAGTTTTCGTTATATTTTCTGGATTTATTGTTGCCATAACATCTTCACAATATTCTTCAAGACAACTAGGATTGATTGGTGTTGTTGAACGTGGACGTTCGATTGGACATGTTTTCATTTCAAATGTTGATCGTTGTTTTATCGGTATGATTGGTATAGCAGCTGAACGTTCTTGTGGTAATGTTGTTGGTATATATGGTAATTCATCATCATATGAATCTTGTTGTAATACTAAATTTTTCCGTTCCGGTTCATTATTATTATCTAAATCTAATTTTAATTCAATATCTTTTTTTAATTTTGGAAATTCAATTTCAGATTCACGTTCTGAATCTGAACTATAACGATCGTTGTTGTCATCAATTGTTGAACTTATCACTGAATTTCTATTGCTTCCTGTTTCTTTAATATTTATTTCTATGGTATCTTTAACAGTCAATGAACTGTTAGTAAGTTCGATTGTTTCATTAACATTCAAAGAACTTGTAGTTCTTTTCAATTTTACATCTTGATTTGCAATTTTCCCATTCTGTTGTTGTTCTACTTCTACAACATCCACAGTTGTATCGATAATACAAGCTGTACCATTTGTTTGTTCATTGATTTTATTATTTGGCTTCTCTTTCGGTAGTTTAGTTGTAAAGATTTCATTATTGCTGCCTAATTTCGTTGAAAATACAACATTTTCACTACTTGTACTACCTTGTCGTTGGTTTTTCTGCATTTTATCAACAACATCTTTTGGTATTGTTTCAACAATCACTTCAACATTCTTACTAGTAACAGCTTCAATTACAGTCTCTTGTGAATCTTGACTTGATGTTTTCAAATCTTGTAAAATATTTTTACTATCATCATAATGATCAGGTGAATGTAACGGTATACGGATACTATCACCTTCTAAGGGCGGTTCGAAATATTTAATTAAATTTTTACTAGAATTCTCGTTGAATTTAAATTCAACTTTGCCGATACCTTCAATATTTGGTAAACCTTCATTTGAACTATGATTATTATCAATATCATTGCGATTCTTATCGTTTTTCTTTGGTTTAAATATCGAAAATACCGATTTCGGTTTGGATTTACTATCGATACTTTCTGTTGATGATGGTGCTGTTGATAGACTTGATTTATCACCACCACCACCACGTTCCCGGCTTTTTGAACGACTTCTACTACGTTCACGTACCTTTTCACCGGTTTCACGTAAAATACCGGCAATTGTATTTTTACGTCGGCAACTTGGTATTGTTGGTGATTCTGGACTGATTGTCGATTCTTTACTGCGGAATATCGAAGCAAATGAACTTTTCCGTGATAATGATGGTGATGGTGTTTTATTTTCAATTTGGTCTTTTAAAAAAGTGTGTTTTGTTAATTTTGGACTAGCACAAGGTGTTATTGATGTATGGCTTCTACCAACATCTTGAATAGGTTTCTGTTGTTGTTGTTGTTGTTGTTCTTGTCTGCTAGATTCAATCAAGTTTAGACTATCCGGTTTTTGGACATCATGCTCAGAAGTTGGATTCGTCGAATCCTCTTGACTGTACATAAAGTCCGGTTTGAGTTTGATTCGAATATATTTGGGCTCTTCGTCTTTTTTATGGACGACAGGTGAAGGTGTTGTTGAATTAGGTCGAGGTTTGCTTGTAGTTTGTTTCGATGTTGTAGTTTTTGATTGCACTGTTGCTGATTTGACTTCACGAACTTTCGTTTTCGTTTGAGTTTTCGTAGTGGATGTTGTTGTTGTTGTTGTTTTATTATTGATTGTACTAGAAGTAGGAGTATCATCAACAGGAAGTGGTCCTTTTAACGGTATATAAATATATTCAACACCATTTTTAGAAATAATCTTTTTAGGTATATTTGCTGATTTATTGCTATTTGTAGAAGGTTCATCTACTTTAATTGTAATATCACTTTTAACACTTTGTACACGATTTTCAAGTTTTTTTGTTGGTTTTTCCGATGATTGATTGCCATTTTTAATAGACACCGATATGCCTTCAGCTAAAACAGCTTCAGTTGGATCAATCTTTCTTGATAATAAAACTTTCTCGAGTACTTCTGATTCTACTTTGGTCCCTGGTTGTTCAACAGCTGTTTGATGACTATGTTCTGGTGGTTTTGTACCACAAAACGATGTTTCTAAAAGCATTTTATGTGGTGATGGTGATCGTGACAGCCCTGATTGGCCTGAGATAACAGAAAGGTGGCTAGCATTAGATAGACGACTCTGTCCTGAACCTTGACTACCGATACTTGATAAACGTGATGTACGGCCAGATATTGAGAGTAACCCAATTTCTGAACTTTGAGAATCTTTTCTTTGATGGTGCAGTGATTCGTCGTGCAATGATGGTGATGGTGGTCGTGCTTTACCTTTTCTTTTATCTTGTGGATCCTGATAGTCGAGTTCTTCAGTTGATGATCGTAAATCAAGTGCACCTTCTTCACGGAAGCCCAAACCTAATTTTGTACCACTACCACCAGTTGCACCATGACCTTCAAATAATTCCCTTTCTGGTGTACTATCTCTACTATCATGATGTGAAGAACTACTTGCACGTGATATATCGATTCTAGGTGTAATTGATGTTTGTAAACTCAGTCTAGTAGTAGTAGTGGTGGTAGTAGTAGTAGTGGACGGAGGCGACACCGACGACATAGCAATACTACTAGGTGATGGCATACACGCTGCACCAACTAAACTAATTCCGGTATAAACAATTTCGGGCGCCGCCGGATGATCTGTTGTTACTGGAATTGGAGTATTGCCAGGTGTTGGGGTGGCGTCTTCTCTTATTCCTGGTAATCGAACAACAGAACCTGCTGATGTGTTTCGATCTTCAGGACTCTCCAACTGTAAAAATTAATATTTGCAATAATAATAATGATTTTTTTGTTTTGTTTCAAAATTACGATACAAAAAAATAGAAAAGTGAAAATAGAATAGAAATAGATTTGCAGGACTAGAGCTACATGGTGATACGTACACGGGATCTCACCTCATCTGAGAGGTCCTCGAAGGAGGCGAAGGGGGCAGGTCCCATGCGTTTCTGACGGCGATTAGGAGCACTTCCTGGGGCTGACATGGCAGAGACTAATTTTTGGGTTCTACTGGCAAGCAATTAAAACGGATTACAAACTCAATACTAAATTGATTTAAAACACCATACTGATGAAAGAAGAAGAAGAAACGCAACAGTTTTTTTCTCTTCCACGACAATGTTGACACCTTTATTAGAAATATTGATAGAGATGATAGTTATGAAATTGTGAAAATGATTAGTGATGGTAGGTAGAATCAACTGAAAATAACTTTTCCATTAAAATGCCATTTATGATTGCTTTTAATTATCGTCTACCATCAAACAAATTGCATTATAACCGATAAATTTATTATATTGCTCCACTAACTGTATCGATAAAGCAGCAAATTTGATACAATTAGAGATTTTACATAAGTATGATTAAAAATTATTATTAAAGAAATGAAAATGATACTTTCTACAAACCATCAAATATTGTTGGAATAAGATGCTAAAATACAAATTATTCGCTGATCATTTTATATTAACATCATCACTCCAATCGATTTATATCAAAAACAGGTAAAATTAACTGACAATGAAATAAAACAAATAACTAAAACTTCGATCGTACATTAGTAAATAAAATATAAAAAACGATTTACCTGCTTATTGTTGTTGCTCCAGTGTGTATAAGTGTGTGTGTCTGTGTGCTGAACCTGTCCTCCACCTCCTTCTTTTACATGATTACCCTAAACTAGATCGGGGATAATTTGTCGTCACCACTGTGTTTTTCTTGTTTTATTATTATTTTATTTATTTTTTAATACTAAGTAGCGTTTATATCAAATTTATTAAAAAAATACATTATATTTTGTCTATGAACGTGTTACATTTAACATGTTAACAAGAATACTACCAAGGGTTAGTACTACATACACATACACACATAATACGTCGATTTTCGGGCGCCGCGACGTTATCTTCTTATAGAGGGGGGTTGGTGCAATACTCTCTACACGTTACCGTTAGGGTGCGTTCTAACATTCAATCAATATCCATGTGGTCAATGACATGATTACAAAATATACACAAATACTGTCATATAAAACCATATATATACGTATAGGGATTATGTTGATCAGGTCAATGGATAGCATATAGACCTCAATTAAACTAGGGGACAAATCATTCCAGTTAACTGTATGTATGTAGATCAGTATGAAATTATGATTGGATATAAAAGTTTGAGAACTGCAGATTGTTGACGTCAACTCATCGAATTATACAGACGAATTTGTACAATTTTTGATAATTCCATCCTAAATTGGTAAACTTTCATAGAAAACATTTACTTAATCCGTTAAACTGGAAGCCTTTCAACAGAAGATTTGTTTCCAATGTTTTGCACACTGCTGATTGAAATACGATTACACTACAACATTGAAACAATTTTAATTATAAACCGTAATTAAGTTTTTAATAAAATTTTGCAAATAAAACATTGAATTTAGATTGTTTTTCTTCTATCTGTCTTCAATAAACAAATTATTTCGTCTGAGTAGAGCTTACCGGTTAAAAATAACTTAACCGGGGATTTTGGTTCATTCAAACAAAACACATCCATTTCTCATACTCTGATGAAACAACTTGACAGACGATTTTCGGAAAATTTAAACAATATAGCCTCTTTTAAATAATGATAGAAACATTATTATTTGTTATTTTTCCTTTATTATCTTGTCTACATTGCTTTGCATAAAACAAGATTTATTATAATTGAAATTTTTCTCCCAAAAAGCAGTAGTAAAATGGCAAAAAATTTGACAATTCTCTTACAGTATTTATACATAAACATCTCTCCATTTACACAACTAAAATTAGAATATCTGACAAATTTTGAATAATCTCGTATACATTCTTTTCTCCGTTTTCCATATTGGTATCCATAAACAAAAGAAAGAAAATCTTTATATAAATGCAACATTTAAATAAAATAACGCAAAAAAAATAGTTACAACAACCGCTTTCCCTAAAATGAAAATACAAATATAAACAATTTTTCGTATGAAATTTCCAAGTTTTACAATTAATTATTTCAATTCTGCAATTATGGAAATTAAGCAAAATTTTTATCCAATTTTAACAAATTTCTGAAATTTCATAGCAAAAAACTGTCTATAGATAATAATTAACAAATCACACCAGTACAGAGTATTGTTGAATCTGGCATATTTTCCATAATTTTTGTTTTAATTTCCTTTTTTTTTTAGTAGAAAAAAACTAGTAGTAAATCAAAAATTTTGATAAACGACAATTACTATTTACAAATTTCAATATTATATAAAATATTATCACAAACTGATAAATTTCCCCCGAAATAATAATAAAAACAAATCAAATAATAATAATAATAATTAAAAGTACAGTACGTGCATTATTTTTTTGTTTGTTTTGTTTTAAATTCACTATTAATCTCACTGCATCGGTGTTACACTATTCATGCTGCCACTTATATGTGTTGAGCTACCTAATGTGGAAGACATATCCTGATAGCTAAATTGTGGGAAATAAGGCTCCTCTTGTATGGCACCTAATGGTCCACTATTATCTGGTGGTGTTAATTCGACACTTTCACCGGTAAATTCAGAATCAAAATATCTAGTGTCTGTATCATTAGTCACTTGAGGTTTAAATGGTGGTGGTATCTGTGTAATTAATAATAATAATAATAATCATTATAATTTGTTTTTATAAAAACACAATACTTACCTTTTTTTGTTCTAAATCGCGCCAGTTGATACAACTGAAGAATGGATGCGCCATAATTTCTTTAGCATCATCTGGACCGCCACCTAAACGATGTGCTGGATCTTTTATTAATAAACCTTTTAGAAGATCCTTAGCATCAGTACTTAGATTTCTAGGAAACTGCACCTCTCGCATTAGAATCAATGTGAAGAGTATATCATGGTCCCTATTATAAAAAGGCAGTCTTCCACACATCTACAATATGATAAATTAAGGATAAAACCAAATTAAAAAAGGAAAAAAATAATTATTACCATTTCGTACATAACAACACCAATACCCCACCAATCAACAGCACGTCCATAATCATTATCTTCTAAAACTTCTGGTGCTAAATATTCGGGTGTACCACAAAATGTTTTTGTTGTACGTCCATATGTTATATCTTCTTTACATAAACCAAAATCAGCAATTTTTATATGTCCATCTTTATCTAATAATAAATTTTCTAATTTAAGATCACGATAGATGATGCCTTGTGAATGTAAATAACCTAATGCAGATATAATTTCAGCACCATAAAAACGTGTTCGATCTTCAGAAAATACACGTTCCCTTGATAAATGGAAAAATAATTCACCACCATTCACATATTCCATAACGAAACATAAACGATCATTTGTTTGAAATGAATATTTCAACGACTAGAAACAATTTCATTTTAAAATAAAATAAAATTAAAACAATTTTTTTTATTATTTGAAAAATGAAACGTACAGTTAAAAATGGATGATTCGTACTTCTTAAGACACGATTTTCGGTTTGTGTATGTGCTACTTCATCTTTTTGGATGATGACTTCTTTTTTCAAAATTTTTATAGCAAATAAACGACCAGTTGCTTTCTCTCTACATAAAATCACTTTACCAAATGTACCTTTACCTAAGACTTTGATAAATTCGAAACTTTCTAATGTAACTTTACGTTTACCAGTTGATTTTGATATTGATGTACCTTGTAATGAGAATTTCTCACATAAATCTTCCATATTACTACTATTTTCATTAATTGATGTTGATGTTGATGGTAGATTCATTTCAACATCTTCACAATCATTTGTTAAACGTTCTGATACAGCTTTTATAGCTTCCACCCATTCACCTCTACAATTATTTGTTTATTAATTAGTTTTTTTTTTTTAATAAAATAAATCAATACCTTTCACGTTCAGTTTCCACATGGAACATTCTTTCAATAACAGTAGTCCATTGTAAACCTCTTATTGTAAATGTGTACGGTTTTGGTTTATCTGTTGACATAATTTGACAACCTTTTACTGTAAAATTATTTAATGGATCATTGATTGTTGTTTCATCTGGTTTATTTTTAAAACCAATTAATGAACCATTATCTAATAATACAAAATATCTTGGACGCCAATTTTTTATATGTTCACCACGTTTAAATAACCAACCTTCTTTTACAATATTTGAACGATTAAAAACTGGTGTTGGTATTAATGATGATGTTGATGCGTCTGAAGCAACAGCTACTGATGTTGCTGTTGATGTTGATGATGGTGTTGCTATTACTGATGATTCGTTCATTGTTAATCTATAAAAGAAACACAAGAATTTATATTTGCATTTTATTTACTAACATTTTTTTTTTTATATATAACAATAAAAATATGGTAGAAATGATGGTAAACAAGACAGAAAGTTTCCATTAGTTTTTAAAGAATACACATATTCAACATTAGATTTCTGGTTTACCTACAATATCAAAGTGAAATTGGAATAATCCTGAATGGAGGATTTGTTTTTTCTCTATTCCCCTTGACTTTTCTAAGAAGGAAAGATTCGTATTTGTAATGTTAATATGTACATAATTTGTGCATATAATGGAATATTTGTCAATATTTGTTATTATTATTATTACAAAATTAAAAACAAAATTGAAATCTTTCCCAAGTCATTAAAGACTTTCGCTTTTTTTGTTTTTTGTAAATGAATTCCTCGTATTATTGATGGAAAAATAGATGCTCTATCCACTTAAAAGTTTATTTAACCTATGTGTGTGTTTATAATTCGTCATTTAAAAATAATAATAATAATAATAATCAAAACTACAGACACATAAATTACAATTATCTAACAATCTAAGCAAATATGCCACAATAATAATTTGCAAATCACATAAAAGGATTTATCTAATGATTCTCTGTAACGACCTTATCGTTCATTTTTAATGATCTTCCTACTGAAAAACGATATAAACTGGACGATTTCTATGATCCTCTCCGTCCATATTAGATCAAATCAATTGGAATAACTAACTTCTTGGCTTTTTGACAAGTATGATCAAGCGAGTCATGTCATTTTGAGTTGAATATAAGATAAACATTTGTTTTTGTAAAAATTTGCGCCAAAAGCAAGACTGAACCGAAAAAAAATAACGTTTTCATTTAATTGACACCCTCTGGGCCCTGGTAATTTGTATGGACTGTAACCCCTTCTTGTCGGACCGAGCCTGCTTATAACCAAAATTTAAAGATTTCCTTTTCGGGTGAAAATATACGAATGGAACATTATCAAACCTATGCTATAATTTAAGCTATAGATAAGGTCGATTTGTACACTTGCAATAATAGGTATGTTCCTACTCACAATTCTAGTTCATAGTAGGTACTTTACTGCACTTGTCTGTTATTAATCAGGAATGGGAGTGTTGAAGTGAGAAGTCTCTTTGCAGTACGTACGATTTATACAAATAACCGGCCAAAAATTTGAGGATGCTTGTTATCAAATGATTATCAGAAGACGATTTGATGTAATGATAGTGAGTAGACTCAGTACCGTGGTGTAGAGGGCATAGCGGCCCTTTAAGTACAGACACACTTTTACCTACCGTATGTTGAATAAATTTTCTGTTATAAGAATTTTTTCAGCCGCTCTCACTAACAACTGAATCTTTGAAACTGAAAAAAAAAAACGTATTATTACAACATACATTCTCAGATTTTTCGTAATTTTGTGTAGTAAACAACAAATTTCAAAATAACAAAACCCACAAAATATAATTTTCTAGATCATGTTTATCATAAATTTTAACCAAAAATTACCAGTTGTTGTTATTATTTTTAATGTTTTGTCAACAATTTCTTAATAATAACAATAATAATGTCTTGCTTGCATAATGATTAAAATATTTCAAATAACAAATAATAATTCATTCTGTTGTTGTTGTTGTTGCTCATTTGGCCCGGAAATCTAAAAATTCTTTTCCACCACAACATGCTATTATTGAAAAAAGGTCTTGGAATTGAGATAAATAAAAATCTAAAAGAATCAAGTAGACTTACGTCAAAATTTTTGAAATTACCGCCAATTAACAGAGATTCATTTGTTTTATTATTAGGTAACTAGATAGATATATTTTTTTTTATCAATGTCTACATTGATAAATATAGGTTAGAAAAACAACACATGCCGATCAATTTTATTTCGCATTAAATTATTGCAAATTTTTTTTTGTTTTTCTAGTCGCGTGTACATGTGTGTATGTATATGTAAATAAAATCTATGAATAAACTAGGATTTCCGGTTGTGTGTGCTTTTTTTATGAATGAAATTCCCCTCCGCCAATTTTGTCTTTCTACCGAAAAAAAAAAAAATTAAAATAGAGAGGAAGTTGATAATAATTGTTCCCCAATGTTATTCTAACCGTATTTTTTTTTTTTGTATGAATGATGTATAGATAACAAACAATATCTCTATACTTACATTGATTCAAATAAGGTTTCTGTTATATTTCCTCTTGTTTGTTTGTTTTTTTTTTTAGTTTTGTTTTTATTGTTTTGTTCAATTCAGATGACGATGATGGTGATGCTGATGAAGATAATGATGTTGACCGATATTTTGGTCGAAAAGAATACAATTATTCATTGTTTTTTTTGGTCGTTTTATTATTATTATTATTATTATTACTGAATTTGTTTATAACCACTTTCTCTTATATTTTAATTAATTGTTATTAATTTATTTATTAACACTTGTATTATTTGAAAAATAACCAGTTGTGCGTGTATTATTCAATATTTCGTTGTTTTTTTTTCAGTTCTTCTGGTGGATCTGTGTATGTGTGTATGTGTTTTATTTGAATAGAAAATACGCATGAAATTACAAGGACATGTTTTGACGCAGATATTTTTGTCAAATCCTGGTTCATTAAACTGCCGTCGATTGGCGCCGGCGCTACATTCTTTGGCGGTAATTTTCAAAAATTACGTAATCACATTATAATAGTCCAATTTTTTTTTTATTAGGTTCATACAAAAGAATTCCAAGAATGTTTTAATAATCATCAATTAAAGTTGGCTGTTTTAGTTCGTTTTTTTAGTATCTCGTATTATTTGAAAATTATTCTATTCATAATAAAAATAAATAAATCAATTAAAGCTTCAAGATGGTCGGATACGCTAAATAAAATACAAATGAAATGGTATAGCAACATTTATTTATAGAGGGGTTAAATACAAACAAATTGAAATATGTAGTTTTATAGTAGGTCTATCCGAATTCGCTTGACTTGACTTTAGATACCAAAAGATTGAACTATTAGCACGAGAGAAGCTTACACTTTTTTCGTATTGAATCAAGACTATTTTGTCGGTTTTCGTTTGAATTCATGATATTTTGATCCAAATCCCTTAGAAATAACACGAATTTCGTCGATTTTGTTTAGAATAGTTGGCTTTTCGAGTTGAATTCGTGAGAATTTGGCTGAATTTTGTTGATCTTTGTCAGAGTTTATGGTTTTTTTGATCTTAATTCGTTAGAAATAAAATCATAATTGTTAAACTTAGAGGTCAATTTGTAATTGTCTTATTTCTAACGAAACAGGATCAAAAAAGCATAAATTTTGGCAAAGATCGACAAAATTTGGCTAAATTCTCACGAATTCAGCTCGAAAAGCAAATAATTCCTAATAAAATTGACGAAATTCCTGTTATTTCTAATGAATTTATATCAAAAAACCATGACTCCTAACGAAAACCAACAAAATTTGGCTAATCTCTTACAAATTCAGCTTCAAAAGCAAACAATTCTGAACAAAATCGACGTATATCGTCTTGTTTCTAACGAATTTGGATAAAAAATCCAAGAATTTTGACGTAAACCGATAGAATTTGACTAAATTTTTAAGAATTTAGCTCGAAAAGGCAATAATTCTGAACAAAATCGACATTTTCGTCTTATTTTTTACGAATTTGGATCAAAAGATCCATGAATTCAGACGAAATTCGTCTTATTTCTAACAATATTAGAACGTTGTCGTTTTTACTTTTTTTACTGTGTCAAAGTCAAGTTTATTAAATGTTCAGTAAGAAAAGCTTGTACTTTTCGTGTGTATGCCCGATATTCGTTTTCTATATTAAATCTAAAAACTGTTTAGTTCGGTTCTAATGCTCCTGTTATAATTGGAAATGATTGTCGGTAATGAAGAAAAATAATCAAATGATGGTCAGATTCATTAAACAAAACACATAAGCAAAATAAATAGAACATTGAGTTTTATAGTACATTTATCTAAATTCGCCTGACTTGACTTGTGAGTAGGTATTATGTTGTCGGTTTCGATGTCGTTGCCTACTTTGTTAATTTTGTTTTAAATAAAACAACGGTCCCCTTTAACTTAACTAGTTTATTAAAAGTTAACTATAAGTCTCGACTGAAGTCGACGGTAGAGTCCCTGTGCCACCCTTATTCCTCAAAATATATAAACTCTGGGCTACCTGCCCTAACAATAGGATACGGGGTGGACTTTCTCTTTCACACTTTCTCTATACGACAATTAAAATTAACAATAACCAAGAGGATGTTTCGTATGACAGGTAGATGTTCCAAAAAATCGAACGAAGCTAAGGCCAGATAGTACACAGAATTCTTAAACTCTTATCAGAGACAGGTAGTGTCGATAATAGAGAGATTATGGCTTTAGATGGTGTGGTTAAGTTGGAGAGACACTCTAACTCTACTTTACTTTATGATTAAGAGATGAATCTTGTTATCAATGATTTCTCTTCTTTAAGTCAAGTTGAACAAACCAAAATCGACAGAGTATAAATATTGCAATGACTGAATGTTTATTATGAACGATCCAATTAAAAAAAACTTGCGACTTTGCATTTGTTAGCCGTCGACAATCCACGATGATTTATAATTTTTTCTAGTCGAGACACTAAAGAATTTTAAGTTGTTGAAAATACTATTTTTAAATAATGAAGTAATGTTTTGTTGCCAAATGAAATATTTTCAATTACAATCATCGACGACTAGTATATGCGTCATTGTAAATAAACAAACAATTATAGGATTGTAAGATGAAAACCCCAATAAAATAATAATTTAGTTCTTTATTACATTAAATTTAAAATTACATGGCCACAAAACATATAATATGACTAATTACTAAAAACTAATCTAACGTTTTCTTGTCATCGAAATTTTTACTTTTTTGTAATTAATTTTTTTTTATTATTATTATTTTAGAGAAGAAATATAGGAAAATTAACAATTAAACACATATTGAATTGATTGATGAGAGATGAAAGATGATGAAGAGCACGATAAAAATACGAATGGAAAATCTAAAGTTTTCTCATCAATAATATATTGTTTTAAAATCTATATGCACATCAAACATGTTTTTATTATAATTTTTGTTTTTATTGTTGGTTATTTCATCAATTTTACAATCGCAATACTACAATTTAAAAGTGATCTTCAATTGAAAAATATTTTTGTTTATATTCTAGAAACTGTACACATGAAGCTATTAAAAGCCCATTATTATATAAGTGAAATTGTCGCGCGTCTTCTTCCATACAAAACAAACGAAATCAAAAATAAAACGATAGATAGAGAGAATTATAAAATAAAATTGTTTTATACGCAACAACTTTTGTACAAATTCCATCATTTTTGTATTATCTACAATAAGCTTTCAATTTGTTGATTGATTTGATCAAATAAGACTAAATCATACTGATATAACACAAGATAGCACTTGTTCTTCTTCTTCTAATGATGATGATCTAGATATGAGTCTGATCACGTTCTTTTTCATTTTTTTTAAATAATTTATACAAAGCTTTGCTGCCATCCATGGTTTTAAATTTAATGTAAATTAATTATCACGAAACACTGGCACTGTATTGATAATAATCATAATTATAACAACAAATATTCAAAAGATAATAATAAAACACACTTGCTGTTTATTTGCCCAAAACAAAACAAAAAAAAACTAATCATTTCGAGATTGTGCTATTATTATAGTGGTGCTTATTTTAATTTTAATTGATATAATAAAAGCACACACCGTTTAATTGGTTTTTTATTTATTTTCTTAACAGACAAAGTGGCGTGACTCGAAAGCTGCTCAATCATTTATTTATTAATTAATTATTTGTTTTTTTTTTAAAGAGAAAAAAGACTTTGTACAAAAAGCTTGTTGGTTAAACATGCACTTTTATAATCTAATAATAATTTTATTTATTATGGAGGGTACCATACATCTAGCTACGATTTCTAGGTATTGTAATAGTACACAATCGGCAGAAACTAACTAAATATTTCGCATATATTATCATTATTATTGTTATCATTATTGTTTACTTTTTTTTATTTATATATATATATAAACGGCACGCACCTTTAGTGTAACCGTCACAATACCTACATAAGAAAATAGAAAACGAAATATAATTGATACAATTAGTGTAAAACATGGACTGATTCATATGCAAAAATTCTACAAAGTTTCCACCAAAAGAAACCAAACAAAAAAAACCAACATTTTGCATATGTTTGAATTATTATCAATTGTTCAAGTCAATTAAGTACACTACAACATACGTAAAATGACACCCAATGGAATGGTTATTTCACAATAGAAAAAAAAATTTAAACAAAAACACAAATAAAAATAGCCTCATCATTAATCAAACTTAACAATTAATAAATCGAAAAATTAAATAATTACCGATGAAATTTCAATTAAAAAAATAAAAGTCTCAACATAAATAATGATGATGGATTGATGATAGATTAGAATATGTGATTTTTGTTTTTTTACTCTTTAACTTCAAAATATTTATAAGTTGGATTCTCATAACCATTAATTTGCATATTAGCAACATGCCTTTCTTCTGGTGTTGCTGCTTGATCAACTTCAACAAAACCTTGACTTTGTGGTGATCTAGCTGAACGACGTCTAGCCACAGCAACACCAACAACAATAGCCGCCATTAATGCCATACCAGCAAATGCTAATGTGAAATATACACTTCTACCATCTCTATGACCATAAATCTCCCTCCGTACCGAATATGTCTACAAATTGTTGATTAAAAAAAAAAAATTAATAAAAAAAAATTATAAACATACAGGTTCGCCGTGGCTTATCTCGTGATTCATGGCATGTGCAACACGAATCACATCTTGACGATGGGCGACAGCTGCAACTTCTTCAACAGCTTGTTGGACGGCAACATCATCAACTTCTCTATGTGTTGAAGTTGCTACTGAATTATTGATAATATCGGATGTTGTACTGCCAGATGTTGATATTATTGTTGTCTATCCAAATATAACAATCAAATCAATATGATTTTGTTTTAATTAATAAATAGAAGACTTACTCTTTCTTCAGGTAGAGATTCATCTTCCATATCTTCATCATCAAAATTACTAATCTTTTTACCTAAAGCGGCTTCAACGCGTTTCTTTTCTTCTCTTAATTCATCCCGTTCTTTTTTCCGTTGTTCTTTACGTTCTTTCTCTTGTAAACGTTGTCGTTCACGTTCAGCTTGTTTACTTGTTACTTCACTTTTATATTTATCTAAAATAGCAGCTTCAGCTTCTGTTGTCATTGCTAATAATGAACCGGGTGTTTCATCTTTTGACCGTAATGCTTGTATATAATCATCCATTAATTGACCGATTTTTGTTGATAATTCTGGATAACGTTTCAACATTTGCATACTTTGATTAACTGTACGATCAATATCGGTTAAACGTTCCAAAATACGTGGTTGTTCTCTAGCTGCTGCTTCTAAACTGCTAGCTAATAAATGACGATAATGATTAATAGCATGTGCACGATCTTTATGTAATGAACGTAACAGTTTTTCTAAACATTTCTGTACACGGTGTGCCTAGAAATTACAATTTTAATTAAAATAAAACAGAAATCCTAATTGTTATTTTGTGATTTACATTTAAAGGAACATCGTTAAGTGCTTGTGTATAACAACTCATCGCCTCCTTTTTCCTTTGATTAATGTGTGCCAAAACACGTTGTTGATGCATTGCAGCTAATTGATGTTTCTCAGCATCACCTTCCTCTTCTAAAGCTTGTACAGTTTGTTGGAATCTTTGTGTCATTCTTTGTTTAAATTCATCAGCACCACGTGGATCACTTTGACGCATATCTTGATAACGTTCCTCTAAATCCGACCAATCTTTCATGACACGTGTCACTTTCTCACGGTGTGTCTCTTCAAGACGTTCCTAAAATAAATTATATTTTCAAACAATATATAATTATAAAGATAAAAGCATTATAAAATAAATAATTACCTGAGCTTCTTTGTAGCTTTGGTGTTCATTTCTTGGATCGAAATGTGTAAAATATGGATCCGGTGTTGGTATTGATGTTGTTTTCATTGTTGTTGTTGTTGTTGTAGTTGTAGTAGGTGTTGTTGTTGTTATAGTTGATGTTGTTGTTGTTGATAATTTTAATGTTGATGTTGTACTAGATGATGTTGTATCCCAATCTTGATCAGTTTCATCATATTCATCATCATCTTCTTCATCATCATCATCATCATCATCAATATTTGGATCATCTGATAATTCAGTATCATCAGCTAAATCTTCTAAATCATCTTTATCATTATCTTCATCTGAATCAATTGATGATTCATCATCATCATCATCGATATTATCGAAAATATCTTGTTCTTTTTTCAAAATTGCCAAATCGATTGGTTTCTTTGGTTTCAAATTGTCTATAACACAAAACATTGATTTTATTGATTCATATTTATTCAATTCAAATCAGTTAAACGGAACAATAATTTGTATCCAAGCAGCAATCGATATTTAATTATAAATTGCTCGAGTACTTTTACGTAGTTTCCATGTTGTTGTTGTTGGTTTTTTTATGTTATTCTTTATAAATACAGCAATATATGCGAGTTGTTGTTAATTAATCAAGATTGTTTAACTAGAAAAATTGTAATTAAACAGTAAACTACAAAGTGAACGTTTCCAACAACAACAAAAAAAGGAACAAACTGTAATTATTCATCTTTTAAATCGAAATAAAGAAGAATAATTGCATAAAATTAAAATTTATAACATTAATACCGTGTATTTATTACAGTGTCGGGACTGAAAGTTTTCAGTTTTTGAGAATAATATCAGAATTCCCATGTGAATAGTTGTTGCGAACTGAAACATAACCACTCGATTTATCTTTGGCGCGGATCGGGGATAATAACGTTATATTTTGCAGCAACAACAACAACAACATTTCGGTTGTTTAAATTTCTTACATAAACAATAAATATAAAATTAAATTCGGTAGAAACAATAAAATTTGGATGAATATAGAATTGAAAATGCATTCACCGATTGGGCATCTGTTTTAAATTGCATATCACCCACTATATGAAAGAGTAGTGGGGCATATTTTAAATTGCACTGTATTATAGTTTGAATCATCAACATCTGGTTTTAGTAATAGTAGAGTGAAACTTTGAATATATCATAGAGTGCATATGGTAAATATTTTTGCTGTAATATCAAGAGACAAATTGGAAAACTTGCAAGCAAAACGTCTAGACTAGCGTTATTAGAAAATTGCCAAGTGTAAATTTAATAGCAGTTAGAAGTTTTACAACCTTATAAAGGCGAAACGTTTACTAACTAATTAAGAACAATTAATTATATTGAAAAGTTGAAAATTCATCAATTAATTTGTAGAAAACAAATCGATTCAAAAAAAAATAATAAAAAATATGCCACAAAAACAAGAATCTAAATTTCCATTGGTATTCGCACCATCGTCATCCAACTGTAAACTAAATTTAATTTACGTTTCGAATAATATTGCTGTCATAAACATTCATATACAACACATATCCCTCTATATTTGGAGAGAGTTTAAAGATGTGGGATTTGTGAATATGTTCCCGATTATTCGAGACCGACCTATACATTCAGTTCATTAATTTTTAAAACACACAGAATTGCCGTTGGTGTTTTAGTTTATATAATAATAGTATCAAAGCTTACGTTAGTTATATATAGGTATATATACTAAACGACTTTTCTGTGTTATCAGCAAAACTGTTTGACATGGATAGATGAGAACTCGTCTGATTTTAGAAACGCGAAATTCAACCGAACCCATTTAAACGTCGTCTCCCTCCTCCTCCTTCTACTATTGCTACTACTACTCCCAACATCCTCCTGTTTTATTATAGTCCATAATAGACGACCCCTTTGTCCTTTTCCCCAATCCCCTTGCAGGACTTAATGAACGACGAACATCTCAAGTCTCTCCGGATGTATTAAAACAGGAATAACGGTGACAGTTTTGTGGTACAAAGAATGAACGATAGAGAATTTCGATTATTACAATAAAATTTTCAAATATTAATTGCATACTTTAGGTTTTAAATTTGATTAAAATTCGTGTTATCGTTTAATTGTGCAAATATTACATACAACAATACACGTTTCTTACAGATGATTATTTGTGATAAGAATGAAACGTGCATTCTTTTGAATGCACAATCATTTAAATAGAGTTTTGCGTTGATAAAATCGCATAAAAAACCATCAGTTTATTTTAATTAAAATTTAAAATCGAAAAAGTCGAGCAATTTGACCCGGCGCATCCACCAAAATTGCAACATACTGGTATACATTACAGTTGTTAAGTTGATATGTTCATTTCGCAAATAATTTCAAATATTTTAATGATTTTAATAGTAACGTTATATCCGAGTGTTGTTATATTAAAGTTTTCAATGTAGAATAATTCAAAAAATTACTGCAAACACCAGTTTTTCTATTATGTTATAACTGTGCATCTTTTGAGTAGGTCCCCTTTGTTGATTAGCAAAAAGCAATTTTCAGTAATCTGAATATTGTTGTTTTTGAAAACTAAAACATCAATCTAAACGAATAATAAATTCGTGTTCCACACTCTAAACGAAAATTTTCATCAAAGTTTCTTGAAAATTGAAAAGTTCAAATTGATAGAAAACACTTTTCATGGTAGTTTTATGTAAGTTCTCCAAATCTATAAATTACAGTTGCAGTTTTCCACATATCGTGATTTGTACCATAAAAGTTTTCATTACATTACTATTTATTCGTTGTTGTTTTTTTCTTTTGTTAAACAAACAAAAGAAATAAATCAATAATAACAAAGGTATACGTGTTCGAATTTAGAAAGTAATTTATTAAATTTTACACAAAAACCGAGAGAGAGAAAAAAACAAATTCCATTCACTTCTTTGAAATTGAAAAATGATAAATAAATCGAGTTAGGTTGGATTATAAGAGTTCTACCAACAACAACAACAAAAATTGTAATAATCCGGAATTGTCGAAAATAATCAAAATAAAAACGTGAAAGAAAGCTATTTAACACGCAACAATGCCAACAAATAAACGAAAAAAAAAAACATGACAATTAATCACAAAGTTTACATTCAACACGCATATATTAATAGAGAAATACAAAAACAATCCAAGTATTGGAAAAAGACAAAGAAAAACTTTATTATTTTTTCCCTAATATCATTGATCTAATTATCGTTTAAATCTTGATGACAATAGAAAATTATATTGTCATCATGTTGTTAGCCTAGATTTTTTTTTATTATCATCACCACAATCACGTTTATATGAATGTTTACCAACCCCCTTTTCTAATTGGACAATAAGTAGATTTACGTCGAACCTTGATCCAATTACGTTTATAGCACCTATAGACGTTTTTATTGTTTGAAATTGTATTACAATCACGTACAACACACGATTGCCTTGTCTTTCTCTCTGCTGTCGTATTGTAATTTTTTTTCTTCAAAAAACTGTTAAAAAGTGACAAAATATGGTGTCGTTGTTTGAACGAAAGAAGAGGAAAGAGGTCAAAAACAACAACCGCATAATCTCATGACATGCTTTCAAAGGGTTGGTTTTTCAGTGAATCGCATTTTAGTTTGTGGATCAAACGGTAAGTTAATCATGCACAAAGCACATTGAAAGAGGATTCAATTATGTGTGTGCTTAAATAAAGTATGGTGATAAGAAAAAGACTTCACTTCATAGTTGGTATATCGTAAATTTTACTTTGCTGAATAAACCAACGATTTATATAAAATTTTAAAATCAGATTTATACTTTTTCTATTCAGGTCATGGTTGGAATTGTAAGTAAAGTACGGATTTTCTATAGTGAAGAAGATCTCTCTGTTACTATTCATGCATGCATGCATGCATGCGGTAGTTGCACTTAATGTAATTCTATCACATAAATTCGATTTAGTCCATGAATTGTGCATATTCTGCACTATTCCAACTAAAACTATATCGATAATAATTTTCAAAAACTTACCTTTGAAATGTTTTGGACAACAAACAAATTCCACACCACTAAACAAAGAAATGCCACAAGGTAATAACATGGCAAAAGAGCGTAATTGAAGGCCACGTTCCTGACAAGCATTACCAGCTGTTGCATTCCAACGACCGAATGTCCAACAATTACTTTGATTATGGATATGATCGAAGAGACAATTTTCAGGAACTAGAAGAGCATCCGATTGGAATGGACCTTCTGTAATAAAAAAAAAAACAGACACAATTTGATTACACAAATTGGCAATAATGTTTTAAACACAATCATTTTTTTGTGTTTCTGATTGAAATTCGACATGTTTTCATGATGAAACTCCCATAGGAAATAGTAAAATTTCATTAAACAACAATTTCCTGTACAATATATCACATCAACACACACACAAATTTATACAGTTTTCCTCAATTACCTAAATTCATTTGGAATTATTGACTAGTAAACATTACAAATCGCCATCAAAAACAAACTTGTAATTAATTCATTTCGATTGAATCGGTTTTTCAATCTAAAAAAAATAACCGGATAAATAACAAAACATACATACGCAAACATCAACAATGATACTGTAGATATGATTGTACCAAAAATTTACGGTCACTAAACAATAGAAGACAAAGAAGAAGAAAGAAAAAAAATGAATCCCTTGCAATGCTTAGAAATTGTGAAAATTGGAAAGGATTCAGCAATTCTACCGGCGGTATCAGATTTCTTATTTTATGTTAGAATTAAATTTAATATAAAATAAATCATATTCTCATAACAATATGCTGTTTATCGCCTTCTGTAAAAGTTTACTGGAGTAGCGGTCTTACACAAAAGAAACTGTTCAACCCCTCGGTCCATACTTATAGAGTAACGAATGAAACATGCCCAGACAGACAAATTAATCCGATTTTTAAACAAATATATTCTTTTAAGAAAAACTACCTCGAAAGTAGCTTTATGTCTTCTTATCTATCTCGAAGAAACGGTAAAAATATTAAAGGATGTGATAAGAGATGATAAACTGTCAACAATTATGTATGCTGTCATCCTAAGGTGCAGTAAAGTAACAGATTTATTGCTCTCGTTTCGAAATGTCACACACTATTAGATTATTTCAAGTTGATAACAAGATCAGATCAAAAAAAAAAATAAAAAGAAGCAAAGTTTGACAATCTTCACTCTAACAAACAATACTCTCGTAAAGAAGAAGTAGATGCTTTTCAACTGTGTAATTATTGAAAGATAATAGGATGTGAAAAGTTGAAAGCTTAAATTTCAAACTCTCTAGTCTTCAATTTACGGTTCAAATAATAATGATTGTATTATTATCAACAACAGTTTCACAATAAATGGAAATTTGGAAGGAATTATTGAAGATTTCTTTTGTTTAATGGGAAAACAAGAGGAATTTCTAGCTCAGAGATTTTGTCAAATTTGAGATAAAAGAGACACCAATTCTACCATTCACTTTATATTATTATAAAAGCCAAGTTGGCAAATCCAGAATAGCCGGATTATATATTATAATATACCTAGAGTAGATTTTCATATAGTTTATTTATTATGCAATTGTTGACATTTGCAATTTATCTTTGTTATCCATATATAACAATGTTTGCGGAAATTGCAGAATATTTTGGCAATAAATCAAACAATATTCCACCTAAAATTGTTGTGATTATAGCAATGTTGATAATAATCGTTCATGAATGGATTAATTTCCCAATGAAATAAAATACCTTCAAACAATTCTAAAAGAAAACATACTTTCCACATTACATATGTATGCAATGAACACAGAAACAGGAAAATAAGGGTTGCTGAGAATAAATGTAATTCAGGCTTTATTCTATACGATTCGGTATTTTTTTATCT
>JAZBGY010000560.1:0-52992 GCA_037414755.1 Lydus trimaculatus | reverse complement strand
GTTTATTAAACAATATCCTACTCATATTGATAAATGGCAATTCAACTGTTACTGTTAAAATCATTGATAACAAAACAATAGTCGTAGTTTCAACAATACCCAACTAAAAAATATTGGTCGTAGATTAATTCATACAATCATTAGAAAGAGATAACAATAACAACGTAAGATTTGATTGGTTGAATTATTATCGATCTCTTTCTATAACTGTGAAATCATAGAATTAATAGAAAAAAAAACTTACTTGAAATGATGGTAAATATTCATCAACATGTTTAGTTGTACCAACATTATAAAAATAAACCGGAAATTGTATTAAATATAATGCATATGAGATTTTTGTACCAAATTGCCAATATTTCCATCTAAATAATTTCCCTAAAAATCCACTATTATGACGATTAAATACAAATAAACCAATTGCTGATCCTAAACCAAAACATAATGGTATACAAGCTGCCAATATTGATGCATTCAATCTATTATATTGGTATTCTTTTAAACATGATGAATATGGTGCTAACCAACTAAATAGAAATAATACCAATATTATAAACCATAAACCACTAATTTGTAAACGATGCCAATTCGGATTAGGATTTGTAAATTTTAATGAAATAGCCAAACTGATACCGATAAAATAGATTGTAGCACGATGTGTTGGTAGAATATAGGTTAGATTTGCTGTTTCAAACATTTTTGTAATTCTACAAAATTACAATAATAATAATAAATCATTGTAATTTAAATAAATAATTACGAAATTCCAAAATAGACAACAGATGTTAATTCATTGGCATAAGTAACCCAAAATCTCAATAAAGTCGAACTTAATATTATTAAAACCAATAAATAATAACTGATTCGTTTAAATTTGGTAAAAATATAAATGAATATTGGTGTTATTAGAAATAATTGCATATCAATTCCTAATTGGTGTGTATGTGTTAAACACATATTTTCAAAACCATAATAATTATGTATAAATAATAGATTTCTCCACATATATTTCTGACATAATTTCGAATGTGTTTTAATAACAATCGGCCATAATGGTCCATTACTAATTGTTGGTAAAATATAAGTACAGAATAAAATTACTGTAATTAAATTTGGTAGAATCCTACAATAAAATTTTTCAAATACAATCCTGTTTATTTTGACAGTTATTTTAGTGATTTTTTATTGTTGAAGTTGGTGGCAATTCTGATTTTTTGACAATTACAAAAGTGAGGTTATGTTGTTGTTTTGTTGTTTAATTTCGAGTAACGCAAAAAATGCCTCCAACAATTCAAAACGGAACAAATCCGCCTGAAAAACGGCCAGTTAAACCGACTGAAAAAAAGTAAACTGTAATTTTGTGTTATCTCTTAATTTCAACTGTTTTTTTTTGTAGATCTGATTTGATTTGTCGCGTGAAACATTGCAACACTTTACCAGATATACCATTCGATTTGAAATTTATCGCATACCCATTCGAATCAACACGTTTCATACAATTCAATCCAACATCATTGGAACGTAATTATCGTTATGAAGTTTTAACTGAACACGATTTAGGTGTTTCGATTGATTTGATCAATAAAGATATCTATCAATGTGAACCAGGTGCACAATTAGATCCAGCCGATGAGAAATTGTTGGAAGAGGATATTTTAACACCACAAGATTCGAAACGATCACGTCATCATGCTAGAAGTGTATCATGGTTGCGACGTACTGAATACATTTCAACGGAACAAACACGTTTCCAACCACAAACAATGGATAAAGTTGAAGCAAAAGTCGGTTATAGTATTAAGAAGAATTTGAAGAATGAAACATTGTTATATATGGATCGTGAATCACAGATTAAAGCAATCGAGAAAACATTTAATGATTCATCACAACCAATCGAGAAACATTATAGTAAACCGAATGTTGTTGCTGTTGAGGTGTTATCGATATTTCCCGATTTCAATCTGTGGAAATATCCATGTGCTCAAGTTATATTCGATTCAGATCCAGCACCGGTTGGTAAACAAGTACCAGCACAAATTGAAGAAATGTCCCAAGCTATGATTAGGGGTGTTATGGATGAGAGTGGTGAACAATTCGTTGCTTATTTCCTACCAACAGAGGATACATTACAGAAACGTCGTGATGATATCACCAATGGTATCCAATATCAAGATGATGAAGAATATGAATATAAAATGGCACGTGAATACAATTGGAATGTTAAAAGTAAAGCTAGTAAAGGTTATGAAGAGAATTATTTTTTTGTTATACGTCAAGATGGTGCTTATTATAACGAATTAGAGACGCGTGTACGTTTAAGTAAACGTCGCCAAAAATTAGGACAACCAACCAGTAATACTCGATTGATTGTTAAACATCGTCCAATGGATGCAAATGAATTCCGTATGCAACGTTATCGTGAACGACAATTAGAACCGACAGGTGATGATGATGAAGAAATCGAAATTGAACAAAACGATCAATCAGAAGAAGCCGACCAACAACAACAACAATCACAACAACAACAACAACAACATGATGATAGTGATCGTGATGAGGATGAAAGTAATAAATCGGTACATTCATCCCGTTCACAATCTAAATCACCATCACGATCACGTTCTGTATCCGGATCACCGACAAGATCTAGATCGAAATCTACATCGTCACGTTCACGTTCTGGTTCTAGATCTAGATCACAAACACCACGACAATCACGTTCTAGATCTAAATCGAAATCGAAAAGTCGTTCACCATCTAGATCTAGGTCTAGATCTGGATCGCCGGCATCCAGTAAACATTCAGCAGGTTCTAGTTCACGGTCTGGTTCGGAATCAGGTTCGAATTCTGGTGGTGATAAATCGCATAGTGATTAGGATTTTATTGTTTTTTACCTGAATAATCGATTAATAAATTTATTCCATAAATTCATTGTTTGTTTCTTTTCTAAATCATTCAATAATGAATTAGCATTTAATGCTCCACTAATTAATAGAAAAATATCAGTATAGACGATTGCATGTTTTGCAATCACTGTCCATGGTGATGATAATCGCTATAACGGGTCATCAAAATTTCTAACTACAAAATATAAACATAAATGCTACTAACTTACCTCAATTGTATAGGTGCGATTCATGTACGGATTAAAAAATAAAACAAGACTCTTGTGGCACATTAATAAAGCAAAAGCACACAGACTTCTAGCACAATGGAAACCAACAATTTCATTTGGATCATCTTTAATTTCAAACAATTTCCTTAAATTGTCTTGTAATGAAAAACCCATAAAAATCTCGACTAATTTACTGTTAGATCGACTTAAACCACACTTAAGTAGTTTGCTACCAATTAAACTCGTCTTAAATTGTTGATTATCAAGTAAATACTGAGCGACACTTGATAGAAATACAACACCAAGAATCGTTAATAAAAATAACCTAAAATCGTTTTTATTAGTAATTTTTTGATACTTAAGCAGAATTTAAGTGATCTACTTAGTTAATAGATGAGCTAAAGTGATTGGTTCTGGGTTATTAGCAGATTTTTGGCACATCCCATCACGGATATGTGCCAAAACACCTAAATTATCTTCAAATGTACGAATTAAATCCGATTCTGTACATTGTTGGGGCATACAGAAGCCCCAACGTATTGTTGAAAAGCCAGGAATACGATGTGGTGGCTGAAATATTCATTTAAATCTAAACAGTCCGCCTTAATCCCAATCAAACTAATAGCCATATGTAGCTCTAATTGATTTGATAAATAAATAGATAACTCCTGATAATTTTCATTTTAAACATGTGTATTGAAGGGAAAATAGTATTTTCACGGTGCTTATTGTCTTAGATATAGTAATATTAGCAAATTTGTTAGTTTAAAACGTAGTTTAATGGTGTATCTTGGACGCGGACGCCACTGGTAAGGCCGATGGTAGCGCCTCTATTTCAAACTAAATAAACTACAGCTAGTGACTTTTATTTTAATCTAAAGGTGCGTGTTCACTAGAAAATTGTTTTATTTATTTAAATCGACAAATGTTTGAGGGAAAAGCAATTTAGATAAGAAAATTTGATAAGAAACGTATAATTATTGCAAAATTTATGTATACTTATTAACTATTGTCTTAAGTAATGAATAATGTGGGCGTTTGGATTGGTTAAGGCTTGCGCTCACTACCCATATCGATTTATATATCATTCCAAAACCTGAGTACTACTCACATCATAAAAAGTATCTCTAAACATGTAGTAGGAATGTACGAGATTCTTTATGTTTTTATAAACAGTTTGATTCTGCCATATCGGTTCTAAATCGAATTCGATCAGACAATATTGTGCTCCTGTCACCGATAAACATTGATCAAAATCACCATATTGTTGAATATTACCATTTAAAATACCTGATGGTATCTTTCCTGATGCATCCAACACTGTTTTCAACCCATTAATTTAATACAATTTTAATGAATTAGAAGAAAGTTACTTACTTTTTAACGCATCGATATCACCGAAATTGGCTTTTTCGATCAAATTTTGATACGCAAATCGACATTCTTCGTGTAGATTTGTTGTATTGAATGTTAAAACTTTGGAAAAGCTGTCCCATAGATTTAAAACTTTCAATTGTTGATTATTAGAAGTAATTACACCAAGTAAACTAGAAAAAATCACTAAAACCTTTAACATTTTCAACTGTAGAAGTGAAATAAGGAGCGAATCAAGCGACTGATTGTTTTTATCCAAAATTTGATTGGTTTTTTATTTATTTTTGGATCTAACTATGATAGGTCAAAGGTGTTTCGAATTGTCTGTTAATCAGTCTAATTGTGAATGTAATAATTGATGACCCACTAACTTAGAAAACGTTGGAAACTTATTGAGAAATCATGGTAATTTTTATAAGAATTACGAAATAACGCTAATCTTTTTGTAGTTAAAAAAAAATTACCATTGAAACAAAGAGAGAGTGAATGAGTAAAATAACGGGTCATCAAAATGAAAATTTAGTAAGAGTAGGCTGTGAATTACCGATAATAAGCGGGAAAAATTGTGATTGGTTGTTGGCAGAAATCCTCAAAAAACGATTGGCTATTACATCAAACTTTTATTTATATTGTTTTTTTGTATAAATTTATAACAAATATCGTCCAATAAAATAGACAATTTCGTTGATTTTGATGTAAAATAAGAACGGATGGTCGACATTAAATACAAATGTTGGATCATCACTTATGCCGATTCTATCTTGACCTATCACTGGAAATAAATCAAAATGTTAAAGGCGGGAAAGATTATGATTGGTTGAACTAGAAATGGCGCACTATTCAAAAACCTACCAGCTGTAGCAGATACAGCTTCTGTTCCTTCTTCATCCACATTAATGAATGTTTTTTGTAGAACTTTATCGATTGAAAGACAACCTTCACCTGTAGCTAAACCGCTGAAATCAGCATCTTCGCTGAAAATCTTCTTAATACCTAACTGTAACATTTTTTTTCGATTATTCAATTAATAAATTGATTAATTGAACTTACAGATTTGAGAATGTCGACAAGTTCGATGCGTGTTTCAATTTGGAATTTCGGTAATGTTAAATTGACACGTTCTTGTGACCAAATCTTCAATGGATTTTCATTTAAAATACAATCAATTGATTGTTCTAATTGTTGTAAACCGTTAATTTGATTTGGTAAAACAATAATCATTGATGCATTAATTAATAAATATGGTAATTCTAGAAATTTCGCATTTAATTCTGTAGATTCGTAATAATTAAATAAATCAATCGTATGTATTGTTTCAATTTCAACACTTTCATTAATTGTTTTATAAAATTTACGTAATTTCGTTGATTGTTGATTGAAACGATTCAACCATCTACCTTGAAAATATAAACAATTTATTAATATTAGAACCGTATTACGATTTAAACTATCTGGATTTAATAAATTATTTATCCGATCATTAGTTTGTTGTTGAATCCATTTGTTTATTTTATTTGTTGCTAAATCATTTGGTTGAAAATCGATATTTTCAATTGATGATCGATAAAATTTTTTAGCCAAATCAATAAAGTTCTTATCAATTTTATAACCATTTTTTATATAAATCTTATTAATTGTTGTTAAATTATAATCTTCATTTGTTTTTAAACTATTTTCATCCAAATATTGATAGATTTCTTTAATTAAATCTGATGATTTTGGTAAATTTACACCAGCCAAAATTTCTTCATTTGTTAAACCTTTAGTACCATGTTGGGTTAATGCAAAGATGGTTTGAATCGAATATGGACTTAAAACAAAACTATTTTGTTGGTTTTTCACGAATTCCTACAAAAAAATTAGTAGTAAATCAAAAATAAACGTAAGCCTCAGCTTGATTATCATAGCGCCATCTATGTATTATGTGTTGAACTATAAGTTCATAGCATGCTTGATCTGATTTTTTATTTCTATTGTTGTAAATAAACTCGTTTTTTTGTTTGTTTATGTAACGTGTCCTTGGCCATTGACCGTTAAAAATGTAATTTTAACACGAATTTAGCATAAAATTACTTACACTATAGATGCGTCCAGTAAATAGTCTGTTACCAATAATAAATTCATTAATATTTACAGGAATACCTGTACCACCTATTACAGTAATTAGGCTCAATAATAATAAATAATTCATTTTATTTGAACAATTTGTCGTTTATTAATCGGTCGTACTTATGATGAATAAAAGACAACTGGATCAGCAACTTCTTCAAAAGTTGTTCTTGTTGTTCTTGTTGTTGTTGTTTTCGTTGTTCTATTTTCTTAATGATGATGCAGTAGCGCTACTATTTCTAGGGTGTGTATATTCAAATTCCTGTAAACTACTTTACAACATTTCAAATGATTTAAGACAACAAATAAAGGAAAAGTTGTGTTGGAGTCAACAAACTATATAGATTAAGTCATTAATATTCAAATTTATATGCCATAATTATCCAATGAACTAAAAAATTTAATTAATTAATTTTAAATGATTCGAAATTAATTGGTAGATTTGTAGGAAATACACCTAATTAAAATTAAAAAAGAAAAATAATGAGAAATCGGATAGTTTCGATTGGGACATTCGTTATATTTTGTAATCATAATCAGGATTGTTAAAAGTCGCCCTTCAGCTAATTACATTCTATTTGCTTTTTATTAAAGAATGGAGATTTTAATCTCTTCTATAATGTGTTTATTTACTGTTTCCTCAATAATTCGTTTTCTAATTTGCAGAAATTACAAAATTTATTATTTTTATTAATGCAAATTTATTAAAAACAAAAAAAAAAACGATTTAAAGAAGGCGTAAAATTTTATAAGATACGGAATGAATTATGATTGGTGCTTTTAAATTCTCAAAAATGATTGGCTATTATTCGCAGAAAAATTGCGCATTATTTAAAAATACACAGTCTCTTTTCGTGCATTTCTTTCTATCTTGTATGAATTACAATAGTTGTTCTTTTGTTGTTATTACAAAATATAAGCGTATGTCTATTTATATTCATAAAAAATACAAATCGTTAATAGTAGTTCTGACAGTAAATCACATTTTGTGATAATATTTCAAGTTTACTTTCTAATTATCAACAGAATTTCCAGTCAATTTAATAAAATTATTACGAAATATTTGCTTATTTACATATTAATTGTGTTAGTAATAATTATTAATTAGAACGTAATTTTTATGATATATAGAACTACAATATAGTAGGAGTAGTAGACCACCCACTTAACAGATGTCACCACTATTACTCAAATTTGACAAATGATGATACAATAGCGTTGCCGTGTGTATGAATTCAACAACTCAATCTATAATAAACAAGTGCATCATACATGATGTAATTTCCGGTTCCCCATTCTTGATAAATGTTAATATGCAATTGAACTGGTATATAAAGAAAAATGCAACACTTTCACTATCCTGATTGGTGTTTTTTTTCTATATTTCAATAATTTGAAATTGTTTATAAATCCGTGCAAGATTGTAATTTTCAGATTTTCTTCATTTATCTCGCGTGTTATTAATAACAATAATAATGTGGAGACTTTTTATAGTTCTACTATTCGTTAATTGTATCGGTATTGTTGTAAATTTGTTAAAATTTCAACCGCAATTCGTTTGGAAATATCTCGATTATAATTACGATAATAATAATGATAAATTAGAAGCAATAATGAGTGGTGATTATATAGCCAGAAATAATCTACCTGTTGGTATTGAGATTTGGGGTAATAAATTGTTTATAAGTGTACCAAGATGGCGACCAGGTATACCATCAACATTGAATTACATCTATTTAGATGATTATTTAACAAATCCATCACCATTATTACGACCATATCCAGATTGGCAAACAAACAAATTAGGTAATTGTTTGAACGGTTTAAATACCGTTTATCGTATACATGTGGATAAATGTAACCGTTTATGGGTACTTGATACTGGTACTTTTGGTATTGGTAATACAACACAGAATCTATGCCCTTATACTATCAATATTTTCAATTTATTTACAAATCAACTAATCCGTCGTTATCAATTCCAAACAACTGATACGAATGATCGTACATTTATTGCAAATATCGCTGTAGAAATCAATGATGATTGTAATGATGCTTATGCGTATTTTAGTGATGAATTAGGTTATGGTTTAATTGTGTATTCGTATAAATCGAATAAATCATGGCGTTTTGAACATGGTTTCTTCTATCCAGATCCGTTGGCTGGTGATTTTAATATAAACGGTTTGAATTTCCAATGGTTCGAAGAAGGTATCTTTGGTATGTCTTTATCACCTCTAATCAACAATAATCAACGTATATTATATTTTAGTCCATTAGCTAGTTTTAATCAATTCTATGTTAATACAAATATATTAAAAAATGAATCGAAAATCGATGATAGTTATCATGATTTTTATTTATTAAATTATCGTGGTTTAAATACACATTGTACATCACAAATTATGTCAACAAATGGTATACAATTATTTAATTTAATTGATCGTAATGCTATCGGTTGTTGGAATTCATTATTACCATATCAATCGAATACAATCGATATTATCGATTATGATAATAATGATTTAATATTTCCATCAGATGTTAAAATTGATCGTAATAATAATGTATGGATTATATCAGATCGTATGTCAGATTTTCTGTTATCAAATCTAGATTATAATGAGATTAATTTTCGTATATTTAAAGCACCATTAAACGATTTAATAACAGGTACTTTATGTGATCCAAATTTGAATTTGGCGCCAATAACGGGACCGTATCGAATGGAACGTGCGATATATTCCAACAATATCACTAATGTAAACTAAATGTAGCTCTAACAACCAAACGAAATTGTTATATTTATATAAATAATAATATAACAAATAATAATGTTATAATTGTATTGAAAAATATTGTAAAATGTAATTAATAAATTGTTTAATTTGCTAGAATTGTTTTAATTTGTAATATAACCTAATTTGGACATAACCTCAAATTTGGCTAAAGCCGGTCGAGTTTTATTAATAAAATTCTATAAATAGTACACAAAATTGTGTGATTTCGGGTGGAATAATGAAAAATCTCGATATTTTCTTTATATTTCTATTAATTCGTTTAAGTTCTGTGTTTTTAGTACAAACCTATTTTGTACCAGATGAATATTACCAATCATTAGAAATTGCCCATAAATTCGTTTTTGATTATGGTTATACAACATGGGAATGGGTGTATGGATTAAGGAATGCCATCTATCCACTCATATTTAGCGGATTTTATCAAATATTGAAATTTCTGGCTTTAGATGGGGCTGAAGTTTTGGTAACTTCTCTTCACCGTATTAGACGACTAATTATTATTTTTTCTGTTGATTATCACCAGATTTATGGTCCACGTGTATTACAGTCTGTATTGAGTGCTTATAGCGATTTATGTTTCTATCAGTGGTCTGGTACGAGGAAATGGGCGGTTTTTACAATTACAACATCATGGTTCTGGTATTACACCTGTTCTAGAACGTTAATCAACACGTTTGAGACTTGTTTAACGACGATAGCATTATCGAAATTTCCGTGGTTTAATCAAGGAAAAGGTTAATATCGATAATTTCAAATTATTTCAATAAAAAAATCGTTTATTTTCAGATAAAAACACTAAATTTCTATGGTTGGTAGTTTTGGTGTGTTATACAAGACCTACTGCGACAACTATCTGGTTGCCTTTATGTTTATTTCATTTATTGTTGACAAAAAATCGATTATCGATGATTTTTACACGATATCTACCCATCGGATTGGTAGTTTGTTGTTTTTGTACCATCGTAGATAGTTGGTTTTATGGTAGATTCATTGTGACACCTTTTGAATTTCTTCGATTTAATATTTTCGAAAATATCGGATCATGGTACGGTACACAACCATGGTTTTGGTATTTATCCGTTGGTTTCCCTGCAATTCTCGGTATACAATTCTTACCATTCATTATGGCAACTTTGATAATTCTAAAAAATCGTCAATACCACCTAAACGAACTAATTTTACTTGGTACCATCGTATTTTCGTTAACAATCTACAGTGTGTTACCACACAAAGAATTCCGATTTATTCTACCATTATTACCGTTAGTTTTCTATATATCATCACGTTTCTTATCAGTATGGAGCCGTAAAGCTAATCGTTTTGTCATCTGGATTGTTGCCATTATCATTTTGTTTGGTAATTTAGGACCTGGATTCTATTTGAGTTACATCCATCAACGGGGTAGTTTAGATGTTATGTCAACATTACGAGAGATATCATTGAAGAATCCGAATAATACGAATTTATTGTTTTTAATGCCGTGCCATTCTACACCTTTATACAGTCATTTACATATTAATGTAACAACGAAATTTTTACATTGTGAACCTAATTTGAATCAAACCCCCAATTATATCGATGAAGCTGATCAATTCTATCGTAATCCAAATGGATGGTTACGTCAATATTACCCACCAAATGGTACACTACCAACACATATCGTTTGTTTCGATAATTTAAAACCGATAATTAGCGATATTTTGAGCAAGTAATTAAATGTTTTTCTAGTAAAAATTTTTGCAAAATTAATCGATTATTGTTGTAGGTACAAAACAACACACGAGATTTTCCATACGAATTTCCCAACAACTCCTAGAATCGGCCGTTATGTTTTAATAAATCAACGTATCGATATTTGGTGAAAATCGAGGAAATGGGGGGAGGGGGGGGAGTAGTAAAAGTACAAACAAACACTGCCTTTTTTTTTACATAAGACTTTGTAGAATTAATGTACGTTCATGTGTTATAAATCTAATTAATAATTCATTGATATTTTCATTACTTCTAGCCACTTGTCGTTTAATAATTTGTTTAATTTCCTCTTTAGCACCTTTATCAGCACCTCTAGTACCAATCCTACGTTGTCCCATATGTGGTATTATATCTAATGTAATTTGACCACCTTGATTCGTCCATAAATAAGTTATCTCTTCTAGGATATCAACGTTAATTATATAATTCTACAATTAATTTAATTATAAAGCGATCAAACGATCAAAATCTACTATTTGTATATTTAGTGTGAAAAAACCGGCGACTGTTTGTCTACAAATCAGAGAAACGGAATAATACAGACGATTGTTGGTTTGTAAATTAGAGAAACCACTACTACAATACAAATAGTAGATTTTGGTTAATTTTAAATATTTAGCCTACTTGAAATAGAAGATAATTGAATGATCCATGATGTTGTATTTGTTCCATTAATGGTGGTACAAATTCTTCTTCTTGTGGCCAATCTAATTGTACTAAAACTAATAAATGTCCAATTGCTAATTCATTATAATTATGTTTTAACATATTCTCTTTTATACAACGTAATAATAATTTAATAAAATATTGTAAAATATTTAAATGTGTTAATGGTAAATAATGTAAATGTCGTTGATTACCACCAATTATTAAATTATTACTTAATATACCATAATTGTTATTTGGTAATAATGGTATTGCTAATAGTATATGTTCAAAACATGACTGTAATAAAAAACAATCCAATGAATCAATCAAAGACAAACGTTTTTAAACAACTCACACTAAAATTCTTTTTTATATATAAAATACATGCAATTAAGATGTATTTTGTTAATAATTGATTAGTATCGGTGATTTTTTGTAAATACAATAAAGCATCATCATATTTGCCTTTATAAATTGCATAATCAATCATGAAATTCGTTAAAGATGGTTCAATTTTTAAATGACACGTTAATGTTACAAATTCACGTTGTAAATATTCAGTTGATTGTATTAAATCCCAACAATTAACAGCCATTAAAAAATAATTACTAATTGTTTTCAATTCTGGTTTTTCTACTGTTATATGTGGATATAAAAAATCATCTTTACGTTTTTTATTTTTCGGTTCACTTACCGGTGTAGGATAACTAGAATCTTTACAAAAAAAACAACAATAAATCTACTATAATGATTGTTTCATTTAATACTGTACTGTACAGTATTAAATGGAACAATGTGTATAGTGGTTTTTTATTCCCCCTACCGACAAATGCTTCAATTAAAATGTAGACAGTTTGTTGTTGTCCTGGACTAGATTCTGGTGTTAAATTTGTTGAATAATCATATAAACAATTTAAAAAATAAATTGTTGAACAAATCAACAATTGATTATCATCAATATTATTACGTTTTAATTGACAATAATTTAGTATACGTTGCCAACATGTTTCTTTCGTCCAATTATTATTATTAATTAATGTTGGATCCCATTTTAATTGTTTACCAATAAATTCAATAATTGTAAATAATTTACGCCATGGATCATCAATTTTCATATCATTATCAATTGAATTGATTGTTTTCAATGTTGCCAAATAATATGTATAGAATTCAATTGCTTTATAGATGAGTTTTTGTAGAATATGTGATGATAATTCAACATTTGGTATACAATTATTTGTTGATAATAATGGTAATAATTCACAAATTAACAATTTACGATAAGGATTGATCGGGTAACTGCCTTCATGACTGTGTTTTTCTGCTGTTAACAGTGTGTCGACTAAACGTGACTAGAATTTGTGGAATTATTAAAAAACGAAAATTTTGGCGGGAAATTTATGGAAATTACCCCATAACTTGCTATAGCTGTTGGGAAACGTTGTAATAACAATAGTAGTAGTTTGCAATGTTCCATTGTATCTTCACAATGATCCGCTGTACATAACAACAATTTATGTTGAACATCTGTAAACATTTTGATCAATAAATATTGATAATTGTGTGTGTTAGTTAATTCTACCGGATGAGATATGTTTGAACATTTCACATAAAAATTGTTTTTCAGGATCATTTGTATCACTTTCTGCCCGTAATGCTGATGTAACATTTTCGATTTCCCTCCATAATTCTGGTTGTTGTTGGAATTTACCGATTCTAAAAAACAAAATTTTGTGTTTATATCCTGTTTTGTAGTTGCTGGTTTGTTTACTTACAAATCACTGAAACATTTAGCAGCTTCTTTAACATGACCGGCGTTTTTTTCAATACAATACGCTTCAAACTGTAAATAAATTTGTTAATTATTGTTGATAAAACTGGTGGTGGATTGTTTTACCTGTACGCCGAAATTGTTCGGATATAGGGTTTTTGCAGTTATCATCCATGCTTTTGCTGAATATGGATCGTTTTTTAATGCATTTTTAGCTCTTTGTATCACGTAATCTTCATCAGTTGAATCTATTTCCATTTTTTTTGCTCGAATAATAAAAAAACAAATTCAATTTTTGAATAACAATCAAATCAACCTAACCTACAAAAAAAAATTTGGATGTGTCTAAAATCCTATCGCTTGAAGTTAGTCACAAATCAAATAACAAATATCGTTGTCTCTTTTTATCTTACATGGAATGTGTCTGTTTTTGTCTTTTTTTATTCTAATCTCACAAATTCCTTTATGACATAGAACTCTATACGTAGCTGGATGGTGATTTGATTATACACGGCCAAAACCGCAGGATAGGCTTATGCAAAGAGTATTGGGATTTCATTTTAGGATCGCAGCGCCAGGGTGGCAAAATTTTTAACTAGCTTAAAGTACATTGTGTGGTTTACTTAGCATTGCCTTTAATGGGGGAAGACATGTTTTTCCGTCTTTTCCTTGTTTTATAATTAAGATTTTTGGTTTTTTGTATCTAATTTGTGTTAATTAATTAGTGGTTATAACTAAATTAACGTTTTCTCAAATTTGAAATCATCCTGAATTTGATACAATGGGTTTCATAGTCATCCTTAATGGGTATACGTCCATATACAAATATAAATTATGTACACACAGGCATGTACTAAGGTATTTTGGTGCTTTTATTCATACACACAACTTGATGCCCCTCATATCCCAATATATTGTTGATGACACCTACAAATAAACTAATTAAATGCGTTAGTGTCATATATGTCAATGAAGTCACCTGTTTCCGCTAATCAAAAAATCTCATATGATGGATATTAAAGTTCCAAATATAGACAAGATTTGATTGAACAGTAGGATTATAAAATAGCGCGCCATCTACCAACAAATAATTTGAATTTTATCATTACACTATCCTGTTTTATAATCATCGTTGATTGATAATACGTTTCATAGATGGCAGGCTTTAAGTTTTTTGAAAAACTGAAATTGAAAGTTTTTCGAATTTTAACAACAACAACAATAACAACAAAAAAAGGTCGTCTCGTTCATTTAAATATAATGATTATATTCAATTACTTAATGAGTGGTTGTTTTTTTTTCTGCCTTTCGAGTATTTAAAACATTTAATACCATATGGTTTTATTTATTACAAAGCAATACCTTGGAAAACTATTAAAAATAATTACAACCCCCCTTATTATCTGAATTTGAATGCAACAATAACTTTAGGATAATTTTTAAAAGTTTTTCAATTATTAAATGAAAATTTCGGTGGTTGGTGTGTGTGTGTGTGTGTGTGGTGGTAAAAAATCGAACCATGACAGTGACTTGCACCATATGTTATCGTCGTTATTTTTTTTTCTGGTAGATTTTTGAATAGGAGATGAAAAAAATCGTTGTTGTGTTATGTGGATTGATAGTAATCGGGTTCGCGCTTTTATTTTATAGAATCTTGTTATAGAAAATCCACCACAAAATTAGGGGTAGTTCCGATCAAAAAATAATCAACCATAGGTGAAGTTTATTGAATTTTTCGACCATCAAGTATATTGTGGTGTTAACCAAATTAAATCTTCTAAAAACTAAAGTAGATCGGATGACTTGCAATTTATTTATTTTTTTTATAAATTATTTATTTGTAGGTACACCAAAATTGTTGCAATTCTCGCATGCAACAATACGGGTAGAATTTTTTAAATAGATCGCTTGAAGGGATGAAGTGTGGCCCGGCCCGTGTGTGTGTTTGTATGTACGTAGTATGCGGTTTTTAAATTTGAATTTTTCTTATTTTCAGTGGAAAAATGCTGTTGGAAATTTTTTGAGGAAAAAAAACACGACTTTAGGCTAAATATTGCATGCGTTTTTTCTCGTTGTTTCAATTATTAGAATGAATGTTTAACACTAACACACACACACTAACGACTCCAAAGTAATCTTGAAGAAATTGAAAGTAGCTGCTTTGCAACTATTGTTATTCAATTGCCTACAGTTCAGTTAATTTTGACGATTGTTGTATTAGTCGACAGTAGATGGATAAGAGTTAAAAGGGCTCGTGTTCGGTTGCGGTAACACCGGAGTATATCCTCCAGCTTACATTATTAAAGTAATTTACATTAATTGGTCATTGCGGCTTTTCAGTCGTCAACCAGAAGACTTTAAACAACAAAAACAACAACAAAAAATGAAAATAACTAAAAACACTCTTACATAATTCGATAATAAAAAATCGCATGTCCTATTCATATAATTTTTTTTTTCCAATCGCAGGTAGGCTATACTTTTATCCCTTTTATATACTACCCAAAAATTCAATTGTTTGTAGTGTAATTTTTGAAAATGGTCAAGTTTTTTTTTTCTTTTGCCTCTCTTCTCGTTAGTGTTAAAGGCGCTACCGTATAGTTTGTTACAAGATTGGAATGTTGTTGATTTGGTCTGTTTTCAACTCGTTTGACAATCGCTTAATGCGTAAAAAATAACCGGGTGCCCCCCCAATTCGCTCTAACAAGAGACTAAGTTGAAACAAATGATAGTGCTAGGTGTGAGATTTGCGTGCCTCAAAATTATCAAACAACAACAACAAAAATCCGAAAGAAAGACCGAAAGATTGATTTTTCAGTCATTTTATTATTTATTTTTTAAAAATTTCAAATCGGCAACTGAACACATGTCACCTGTAGATATTATAATTGACGTAATTTCGTTACGGTCCAACATTTAACATCGCCGCTGATTGGCCGTCATATGGTATGACCTGTGTACACACGTACCTAAAATACGTGTTGTATAATTGGGAAATAAACCGAAAATTTTTTGGTGGTGGTTTGTTTTAGTAGTGGTGGTTGTTTGATGTTGTCGATTGGATGGATGGCACGCGCTCTATAGGGCGGGTCTTGATTGTCCATCCCAAAATACGGGGTACAGGGGGTGATTTCCCTCTATATATATAAATATAAAAACACCAACAGGTAGTCGATTCGATCAGAATCTCTCGTACAAAACGATAGTGGTGTATTTTTTTTGTTTTGTTTGTTTGTTAATACAGTTGAGTTTATCGCTTGTGTTATCATTGAAATCATGGAAAATCCAGAAACTTACGGTTATCTTTATATGTTAACACCAGCTACAACACAATCAACAACAAGTAGTGATTGGACATCAACATCATCGAATTATGAAAGTTTTTCCGATGATAATTATCACAGTACAAGTCCGGAACCGCATCAAGATCATCATCATCATTTAAATAATAATAATAATCATCATCATCAACGTGATAAAAGTCGTGTTACACCTTTAGTTTTAAGAAAACGTCGTTTAGCTGCAAATGCACGTGAACGTCGTCGTATGCAAAATTTAAATCAAGCATTTGATCGTTTACGTACATTTCTACCACAATTAGGACAAGATAGGCAATTATCGAAATATGAAACATTACAAATGGCACAAACTTATATTACTGCATTGTATGATTTGCTTGATAAACGACCAACAACAACAACAACAACAACAACGCAGAATTGAAACGAGGTAGGAGAGTTAATTACGAAATGTTGCCATTATCGAGATGCCAAAGTTTAACAAGTTTTCGTTCTAATTTTAATAATTAGAATTAATTAATTAATTAATTAATTGAGGTAGTAATTATATTGTAAATAATTGATTTGTAAATATTGACTGTTGTTGATTAGTTTTAGACTTATTTTTATGTAAGTTTCGACTCTTTGCCATGACAGTATTGTAATACATTTTTGATAAAAATGATAAGGAAATGCTGTGAATTTTTGTATTATCACACAATTATTGTAATTACAGATAAGTGTTTCTATTATTTTATTTTTTTTTTCTTCTAAGGTTCAGTTTGATGAATAAAGATCTTGTAATAGAATTGTCTTTCAATTTTTTTTTTCCCATCCCTCTATCTGAAGAAAAAAGCAGTATCGACAACCGGAAATTGAGTTTTTTCATCCTTTGTTAATCTCTGGGAATAAGGATATGGGTTCTTATGTGATGTGATGAATTAATTCTTTAAAAAAAGAGCTCTTCTAAATGTAATTTCGTTTATTTATTGCAACATTTTTTTTTTTTATGAAGAACTATACAACAATTAACAATAAACCTTTGGTTTTTCATTTTGAAACGTTCTAATATTTGAAATTATCATTTCCGTAATGTGCTGTTTCAATATAGCCGGTACCAGTGTATCCATCATCAATATGTCCATCATCATCATTATATCCATAATTAGTTGGATGTTCAGCATTGCTAATACGTGAGATAGACGATTCGAAGCCATAATGTGGATCTGAATGGTATTTCACAGTGCGTATAGTACCGTCAGCTTCTTTAAATGTGTAACTACCCTCGATTTCTTTGCCATTAGCATGTTCGAGTGGTGATTTAACGTCGCCAGTGTAGTCATCGTGGAAGCCGTATTCAAATGGATAGTAAGCCGGATCCTGAGTTAATTTTTTTTTTTTGATTAGAGCTAATGGGGTGTTTGATTGTAAATTGTGGTACTTACATTGTTTTCGTGATTTGCACCACTGTAGAAATCAGCGCTATAACCGTGGCCACCGTGGCCACCACCACCGCCGCCTCCGTGGCCTCCATGGCCGCCACCACCATGACCACCACCACCTCCACCGTGTCCACCACCATAACCGCCATGTCCACCGCCTCCATGACCGCCACCGCCTCCGCCGTGGCCACCGTGTCCACCACCATGTCCACCACCTCCATGACCGCCACCGCCTCCGCCGTGGCCACCGTGTCCACCACCATGTCCACCGCCTCCATGACCGCCACCGCCTCCGCCGTGTCCACCACCATAACCGCCATGTCCACCGCCTCCACCGTGGCCACCACCATGACCGCCACCGCCACCACCATGACCGCCTCCGCCGTGGCCACCACCGCCACCACCATGACCGCCACCATGTCCACCACCATGACCGCCATGTCCACCGCCTCCACCTCCATGGCCGCCACCGCCACCACCATGTCCACCATCATCACCATGGCCACCACCGTAACCACCATGTCCATATTCGAAAAAATCTTCGAAACCGATAGTAAGAACTTCAACTACCGCTAAAGCGGTAATTAAGACAACAAGTTTTGTTGTCATTATTGCTTGTTACTTCTGTTATGTTAACTTGTTGATTAATGCTGTTTGAAGACGTTTCTACAATTTATATACCTCGCTATATATACCCACATAAAAAACTGTAATAATTGCTATTAAATTTAGAAAATTGTTAAAAAAAATCAATGGAACTAATCAATGATAGAAATATTTAACGAAAGAAAAAATGAAATATTACGGTTTACATAATTCAATTGCAAATCGTAAATAATTTAAGGCAATTTGTTATCATTTTTTTCCTTACAATTACTCTTTCTTTTAATGCTTTTCTAACAATTGTCATTCACCCGTTATTGTTATATTTTTAATAGAATTTAAACAAACGTAAGACTCAATTTTTTACGGTTCATTCGTTATAATAAAGCAATAGATTAATAATTTTTATTATAAAAACTAACTTGAAAAACAAAAACAGTAGCTAAATGATTTTTTATGGAATTTTAAGGAACTTTGCGAAATTGACTTTCTTCTATATTGTGATATACAGTACGTCCGATTTTTACAGAAAATACCATCATCTTTTGCCTTATTATTAAACAAAACCAATACAAATCCCAATAGATTGAAAACTAATTGGAAGACAGCCTGTATATAGAGAAATGTAAGAGAATATAAATTCCAAGAAGGCGAATTTAAGTTGACACTTGCTTAGTAGCAGGGCTGGCGTTAGGCGGTTAAGCAAGGACGCCGCAAAAATGCAAATTATCTGTAGGACTCTACTGTCTGTAGCCCTGCGTCGTCGATAATTCGTAGTTGCATCTGTTTTCTCATATTTTATTTTGTTTTATTGTCAGAGCTGTATTTGCGCAACTATATTGCGCAAAAGTAGGAGAATAATGTAGAGAATATTTCATAAGTTTGGATTACAATAGAAAAAGTTAATCTTGTGTTTGTCTTTTGCGCAACTGCTCTACGCATGATGTATTATAAAAATTTCTGTAATGCTGTATTTGGAAAAATTGACAAAAGGAACTTATTTTCCGCATAAAAACAATTTTCTTTTTTAATAAATGCTATTTATTTATTATTATTATTATGCGTATAAAAAGATAAACAGTAAATAACAACATTTTGATAACTCTAATGTCCACCATGTTCACCATGTCCTCCATAACCGTAATGGGTAACACCAACATAACTAGTACCTCCAACACCCTCATGTCCACCATCATCGCCATGTCCACCATGTTTACCATAAACGGCAGGATGTTGAGCATGTCCGATACGTTCAACAACAGCATTAAAACCTTTATGTGGATCAACAAAGTATTTTACAATACGTAGAGTACCATCAGCTTCTTTCAATTCATAACCACCATCAACATGTTTACCATGACGATGTTCAAATTGTGATTTCTTATCACCAGTATGATGGTCTTCTACACCATATTCAAATTTGTAATAAGCTGGACCCTGGATTTTATAAACATTAATGTTAAGGGAGTGTTTGATTATAAACTGTGATACTTACATTGTCTTCATGTCCACTATGTCCGCTATGACCACCACTTTCGTCATTGCCACCGTGTCCACCATAACTGTAATCAGTGACACCAACAAAACTTGTACCACCATGTCCACCATCTCCATCACTGTAACCACCATGTTCGCCAGTGGTAAGAACTGCAGTTATTGCTAAAGCGGCAATTAAAAGACCACGTTTGATTGCCATTATTGATTGTTGTTGTTGTTGTTGTTGTTGGTTTGTTAACTTGTTGAATGATGCTTTTGAACATGTTTCTGTCGTTTATATACCCACCCCAAATTGGTCGTTAATGATTAAATTTAGAAAAACAAATTAAATATGAATAAAAAGTTGGTAAATGAAAGATTTATGGAACTAATTATTAATAATAGAATTGTTTAACACAAAAAAATGATTAGGTAGGTACTGTTTACATAATCTATTTGCAAAACGTAAGGAATTTGCATAAATTTGGATTTGTGCTTGACTCATATTCGTATTATTTTTTTGAGCTGCAACTTAATGGAGCATGTCATATTAAGGCATACGCTAAAGCTACTTTTTTGAACACTTCTAAATTCCTTGAATGGACGCCAAAGAAACGCATGTGCTGCAGTGGGAATTTTGCTTTTTTAGCCCTTTGTAAGTTCACATTCACTAGCGTTTTATTTACAAGAAAAAACATGACTTTTTGCTTAGCAGATTAGATTAAATTGTAGGGGTCGTTTGGCCTCTTTTAGCCTTCCAGAACTGCGACCATAGCTGATCTATTGTTCCTAATCCTACATCTATTGATATTCCAAAAAAAACTCCTTTTGTTTTAGCAAAGCTAACAATCTTTCTGGGAGACCTCATCCTACTTCAGAAGGTAATAGAGTCACGCTGCCTAGATGGGTTCAAAGGCTTAGTCCAGTTTTTGGAGATGGTATTTGATTGGGAAGTTACAAGCCTCGGTTCGTTCCTAATTAGGTTAGAAGCTTTCTAGCATTCTTAGGCATATTTGGGCATACTTGGACAGTGCTTCTAGTGGAGCATTTGTTCTAATGTGTAACAAACAGTTGAACGTCTCTAAGGTTTTGCATTGTTAGCAGATAAGTCGATATGCGCGATGCACGCTTTTGAATGGTGCTGTGCAGAAATGAGAAAACGCTTGAGGAATGGTGTCTACAATAAGGAAGGAGTGTGTTGTCTTAGCATTTTTTGCATTACATTGTAAGTGAAGTACTTCAAGGAAACCTTGTGAAATTTTACAAAAAAAATCTATTTTGATGAAACTGAGAAGAGGGTCTTATATTTAACACAATATTTTCAATAAATGCTATTTATTTATTATTATGCGTATAAAAAGATAACAAGTAAACAACAATAATGCAACAGTTCTAATGTCCACCATCTCCACCATGTTCGCCATGTCCTCCATAACCGTAATGGGTGACACCAACATAACTAGTACCACCAACACCACCATGTCCACCATCACCGCCATGTCCACCATGTCCTCCATGTCCACCATGACCATAATGGGCAGGATGTTGAGCATGCCCGACACGTTCAACAATAGCATTGAAACCTTTATGTGGATCTGATGTATATTTTACAATACGTAGAGTACCATCAGCTTCTTTCAATTGATAACCACCATCAACATGTTTACCATGACGATGTTCATATTGTGATTTCTTATCACCAGTATGATGATCATCTACACCATATTCGAATTTGTAATAAGCTGGACCCTAATTAGAAAATAATTAATTTTAAATTGATATTAATCAACAAAATAAATTAATCACGTGATCATCATGATGGTGGGATGCTAAAACGGAAGTTGTAGCAACTACAGCGACTACAATGAAGATCTGGAATTTGTTAATTTTTATATTTAGAAAATTATTGAAAATTGCCAAAACGTCATCGTGAATCTTACTGTAAACGGTTGCATTTTGCAGGTGAAGATGTGGATTGTATCAAAGGTAAGTACCAACTGATTCTCCCAGATCACGTCTCGCTTTATATCCATTTCAAAGCTTGTAATGATTATATAAAGTTTTTTTGTTTACGCTATAAAGTATGCATAAAATCGAATTGTTTAGCAACAATTCTATTATTACAGTTGAGTTTTTTAAATTGTTATTAACAATAATAGGAAATTGTTTATAAATAAATAAATATCGCATGTCTAAATGCCATCAAGATATCCAACCCTTAATTCAGAAGCAAATCGTTTTGTCTCCTAATCAGTAGGATCTTTCGTGTAATTCCATCAATCACAATATTTGTTGATGGGGGTGTGGTTTTGATATGCGGAACTGATATTTGACCACACACACAGTCAGTAGTACCATAATAACGGTACTATTCAACATTAATAACCATAAAACCCCTTTTGCTTTAATCAGTTTGAAATTCTATGATCGGATCGATTTAAATTGCATTTTTCTAACAACCCTCGAAACTATTAAAATACAAAGAGGGAAAGAGATGGGTAAATTGTGGATGGGGTGTGTAGAAGAGAAGGGGTGATGGCAAATTTCACCATTTATGATTAATTATCCAGATCTACAATTAAGATATAAGAAATGGGAAGTTTTTGGACTACAGCAAAGACAATCAAAATACAATTAATCTTCACATTATTATAATTGATTTTCTGTTAATTAGCTACCTGTTCTTTCGTTTCACCTTCAAATATCTGCACACACATTTGTATGATTGGAACGAATCGAATAATTTTTGATTGTAATTAAAAGGAGGTAAGGAAAAAAAATTTTGACCACCATCATAGCGTTCGGTATTTAATCAACTGTTTTTGCTACTGTGTGCTTTTTTTGCCAAAAAACAAATAACAGTTTTTGTCCAAAGCTTTGTCCAAAAAGGTCATACAGTCAAAAATCCTTCAAATTGACTTTCAAAATTGAACAAACAATAACTTGTAACATACACCATACTTTTAGAGTTATATGAATGATATAAAGGTTGCCCAAAATTTTGCCCTAACGTCCCTACTGTTCTTTTAATGAAGTTGAAGATTGGGAAACCCCCTAGAAGGTTTTATACGACCTGCCGCAACTCTTTAGACGCTTTACACAACTTAAACTTTAATGCTAAGGTTGACATTAACGTTTAGAACGCGGAAACCCTTTTTTCCATAAACTTATTTGCATGCATTTTTCTTATTAGTGCGTTTACATAATTGAGATTATGCTCCAATGAATTTTTAATAAAGTAATAAGCGAAAGTTTTCAAATTCGCTTTCATGCACCATTTACATAAAATTTAAATATTAAATTAGAAAAAACAAACATAGGAGAAATAGGTCAAGTTCTGACTAAGCATATTTCTACAATATTTATCAAAAAGACATCTCGATAATTTCCATGAAATTTCTTTTGAAAACCCAGACGATAGAAAAAAACAACAACAACAACAGGAATTAAGATGTTCCAACCCTTTTCACCGATGATTTAATTGTCAATGTTAAAGGGTAGGTTTCTTTGTTCGGGTGGAAAAAATCAACTCCACACTGCTTATTAACATTTTAACTGATTAGAGGGTTTTTTGTGTTGTATTGTAGAAGATTTATATGTTTATTGTGTTACTTTTCACACCTTTGCGTTGAAATTCTACCCCCGTGAAGGCTGTCAACAGATAACAACGAATTTTTGATAATTTAAAGCACTTAATCGTAGTTCCACGATGAAGAACTTCTAATGAAGTTAGATAGTACCACTTATCAAATTGTCTGTTATAATTTCGCTGAATTGGTACCACTGTTGTATTGATAGTACCCCCGGTATTTAGAAGGGTGGTACCATCAAGAAGAGCACTATTTACTGTTAATTCTTGCCGTTATAAGGATTTGGCATCCCCTAATTGAACAGGTAATAGTGTAGTACCTAGTGGGGAGGATCTGTTGAAGAGTAATGGTACTTACAAGAGAGAATCCATGTAATTGTTGTAATTACGCACATACTTGCTACTGTAATCATCATCTAAAGGTACTGCAAGTAGTACCGATATTACAACAAGATATGCAATTGAGTGCGTTTACACCTACATTACAGTTATGACCGGCAGCTGTGTTATGATAATTGCTTTTCTTGCAAACAATTCTCGATTTAATTCATGAAAAATAGAATGAAGATTGTGCGTTTTCACTATAAAACGACGTAAATTACTTAACTGGTGGTTGATTGGCGTGTCGTTGATGGCTGCGAAATTTGTGGCTATTTTGCACAAATTTGCATCTCATTTTAACATAAAGTTGCTTGTGTGGTTTGTAAATTCCTGTGGTGGTCGACTTATACAGGATCCAAATATAAAATACAAAGTCATTCATTTGTATTAAGTTTTTTGCAGCAGCAAATTTTTCAAAATCAAATATTTGTTATTGTAATTGGTTTGATGCTTAATCATGCAGAATATATTGCACATGTCCAATCAAGTATTAAGTAATTGTGTATTATTTACTTTACATTCAATAAAAATGCGTTACTTTATTACAATTTTTTTTTTTTTTGAATTTTTATCTATTTACTCTCTAAAATTTCTAACAAAACGGTATATAAACGAAAATAATTTGGCGAAAAGACATCAGTTGATCGTTTGCTTTTAAACAATTCAAGCCAAAAATTTGGAAAAGACCATGAATCAATTATTAATCGTTTTAGGATTTGTGGCCGTAGCCTTAGCTACCCACCACCATGAAGACAATGTAAGTTATAAAATTATCAAAAAAAAAAACATTACAATTATTATCAAATATAACTAGGGACCGGCTTATTATAAATTCGAATATGGAGTACATGATCCACATACTGGTGATGTTAAATCCCAATACGAACATGCTAATGGTAAACATGTTGAAGGTGGTTATACATTGAAAGAAGCCGATGGTACTAAACGTATTGTAAAATATTTTGCTGATCCACATAAAGGTTTCAATGCTATTGTTGAACGTATCGGACATGCACAACATCCTGCCCATTATGGTAAACATGGTGGATATGGTGGTGATGCTGGACATGGTGGTACTAGTTATGTTGCTACCACCCATTACGGTTATGGTGGACATGGTGGATACGGTCATTAAAATTCGATAATTTCCGTTGCCATATCGCTATTGTTGATTTTATTCCGCTGTTCTTTTTTATATATTTTATAACAAATAAAGTTGATATTCATAGAAAAATTGGGTTGTTTTCTATTGTTACCAATCCTATTCAAAGGGGTAATAATTTCGCGTATCTAAATCTAAATAGAGATATATCTTAGACCACACAAGAGAATTTTGCAAAATATCAGATTACCTACACATTAACCCTTAACACTAAGGGTTAATTCGATTATTGGATAGAATAACTTGAGGGTGATTTTTATTAATTCTACACACACACATATATTGGTTAAGGTTTTAGAAATGTTGAGATTTGATAAATTTCCAATGTCATTAGTGTCATTTGAAAAGAAGCACCCTTGGAAACTTCCAACCTTTCGGTCCATCATCTTAATGATAATAAATTCAATTTTACAAATGCCGTTAGTTTAATGACTGTCATCTAATATTACAGTTATTATCGAATTATTTAATAATAATGAAGAAAAAAAAAACTAAATTGATTTATAATTATAATTTTTTTTTGTAAAGTCTAGAAGAGATATTTCCGGAAATTCCACTTCAATTATTATTAATAACAATAACAATAATAATAATATTCTTTAAAGGACATTTTGTATTCATTGTTGTTATAAAGTAACGAGATATTGTCCTTGTGTTGTGTGTTTTGGGGTTTTGTGTTCAAGAAACAATTATTACGGTCCATTAGTTTAGCGGTTTTACACTATATTGATCACAAAAGTGGTTGGATAAATATGATACAAACAAGAATTATGACCACACTGTACAGGGCTGTTTTGTACCAAAAAAAAAATTATAATTTAAAGTCATGTTTTATAATTTTTACAAAAGATAATAATCATTAGCAAAAATTAGTTTAAAATTCGCGCTGTACTCTATCTCGTTGTTATGACAATTGTTGGAGATTAACCAATACGGTGGAGGTAATTGCGCGCGAATTTCAAAACATCACATCAATCGTCTGTAATTGTCCAATAATTGTAGAGTAAAAACGCGCTAATTTTAAAATTATCCAACAAATTCAAAATTTTAATTGTAATAAGCACCTTTAATCGTTGAAATCTAACTATAATTGGTTTAATTGAAAAGTGCACGTTATCAACATATAGAGATAATGATTGATGAATATATAATGTTGTAGTATTTGACTTGGTATTTTAATTGTAAATGACTATTGTTAACATTTATTTAACAACAACAACAACAAAAAGAAGAAAAATACTGGTGAGATTTGTGCGGACATTACACATATGTCGAAAAAACCTACACGAGTCGTATATTATTGCCAGATTTCAATTGTGAACATATGTTGAAATTTGGTGGGCATCAAGCCCCATCACCACCACCACTACCACCACAACTGGACTCCTCTCACTAAACATAGAAGAAATTGTGATGGCTCACATGTCAAGTATGGTTAGTAATAATGAACTTTTAAAGTCTACCTGCTCTCCGATCTAAATAATCGAAAAAAATTATAATGATAATAAAGGCGAGAGATGGATCAAAAAGGGAGGAGGTGGAGAAAAAAGGAAAAAAAAAATGTAACGGGGTTTTTGTTACATTTTCCCATTCATTGGAAAAAATTAGTCGACTGCTGTGATGAATACAAAAAAAATAAAAAAAATAACAACCCTACCGTGTTCTTGTTATTTTTTTGTTTGATATTGATATCAATTATCTTCTATTCTTTTCGATGATTCTACTGTTGTTATTGAATTGTTAATGATTTGATGATTATTTATTAATGTCGAATTTAGCAATTTTTTCAATTGAATTTCAGCATTGTCATCCTATTCGATAAAACAAAATATTTTGGATGTTTTTCAATTATTATCATCAACGAAATTTGTGTTGTCGGTAGAAAACAAACAACACACAAAAAAAACAACCAACAAAAAGGCAGAAGATGAAGCAGAAGAAGAAGAAGAAGAAGAGTCAAAGGTAATGATGTGAGAATTCGAACGTTGTTGATAGCCGATAAAGCTCGATGGAATGATCAGATTACTACTGGATCCACGATGGAGGTCTGTCATAATCATTTAAAAACAGATCATTGGTGACATGTTTCCATTGTTTGATTCGATCATCACCATCCGATGCAAATCTGTTCAGTAATGAAGTGATAAATGTTTGGGTTCCCATCGTTAAAATCACCAATTACAGTTTCGCGTGCTTCCCACCAATCCATCTCCCTCACTCTCTCTTACTTGTTTCCATTCTACAACACAGGTTTTAAAACTAATTAGCAATTAGCCTCTGGTTTTTATTGTAATTTTATATCGGCGCATAATTCTTATAATGATACGTCTGTCTGTATGTGTGTGTGTGTGTGTGTGTGTTTATATAGAGCATCGTAGAACCAATGTTTGTTTTTCTTCTGTTAAAAGAGGTGGAGTTAATCGTTAAAATAACTTTATTGTGGAACGGTATGATTTATGTGATCTAATTTTTTGCACGGATAATTTCCTAGCAAAAAGGGACGATACCTAAAATTACACCTTCAGATTACCCGCCACTAAACCATCATCATTTTTGAAATATTCACCGATAATTTTACTGGCCAACTACTACTCTACAGTTGACCAGCAAAATTATCCAGTGGTGTGGACAAAAACCGCCAAATTTGTTTATAATAATCGAAATCGTTGGCGCCATCTAACCACAATCAATTATTCCACACCACACCACACGTTTAACTGGTTTACATTAGTGTAAGTGCAAAAAAATCGCCCAGTCGGTTTCTTTATGCTTTAGCAACAATACAAAAAGACAAAAAGAGAGAGAAATAGTTTTTATTGTTACTATTACCGACATATCCATTATAAAATTATAGGTAGGTGTCTAAATTTCCAAATCAAAAAAAAAACCAAGACAATGGTAGAAGAAATTGATGGAATTGATGGCATCATGGGGGTAATAGTGCCATATATCGCTCAGTGGGCCTTTAATTATTGCACACAGAATGGGGTTAAATGTGAAGACCACCTTGGAGAATTTTTGTATATTAGGGTTGAAATTAGAATAAGGGTAGCAGCCGTGCGATTCTATTCCTTTTTAAAAGCTACATTAACTCATTTGATTAGATACGTGACCAATCTTGACTAACACTTCAATACTACCTGTCGTTTTTTCCCTCTAAATATTTCTTTTATTTTTGTTGTTGTAATAATCAAGGTTTCTTGGACGAAAAATTGCAAATCGAGCGGAAGTTCAAACTAATAACGGATAACGGAAGCGAAGCCATTTTATATTAATACTCATATTACCTACATAAAGTCGATTTTTGTTTTTTCTTTCTATAAAGAAAAGAATTCTAGACATGTTAGACTTGTCTGTAGCACACAGTAGGTGAGTTTTTCAGGTAAAAATCGATAATTAGAAAGGACACACGGAATGGTGACAACTGATCAAGATTAAGATCATTTCAACCGAAAACAATAAAGTGTTAAAACCTATCATGATAACGTGTGAATTATTTTATAGTTTTTTCTTTTTCGGTGATAAACGCAAATTTGAAATTAGCGCCAAATTAACTCGTAGAACACATATATAATTAAAGTGACCTGTGGCGTTACAGTTGGTTAATGTCGCATCTCTAATGGCAATTATCGCGTATCGACCAATAAGATAGCGAGTAATAAGCGCAAATTTTCAAATAACACACAAATTATCCAATAAGAGAGTAGTAAATACGCGCTAATTTTTAAATCATTTTCAGGTAAAATTCGATAATTACAAAAGACCGATTAAGATAAGAATCTTTTGCTCCAAACTGAAAACAATAATGTGTTAAAACCTATCACGATAACGTGTGAATTATTTTATTGCTTCACTAATATCTTCTTTGAACAACAACAACAACAACAATATTTGCACTAAACAAAACGAGGTAGTAACTTATTGTTAATTTATGTGACGCAAAACAACAATATAACAGAATGGCACTATGTTACTTGAAATGTTTGTCTCGAAATACCGAAATGACACTCCAATATTGATGTATTTTGGATGGAATTGGGGGCCACACCTATTTCGGAAATTCATTAACTATCAATTCATGTGAGAAGATGATGATTTAGAGGAGCCAAAAAAATAAATAAATAAATAAACCAGAAGTCAAGTAGTATCTCTAATCCAATATATATATAATGATGGTGTTGATGATGGTACTACAAATTTGTTGTTGTTGTTCGAGTTTCGCTATATTGTTGGTAGATTTCGGACATATTTTGAGACGATTAAGTTCTCAATGTAGCAATTAAGAATCGTTTAAGGTTCTTTTTGTTGTTATTTTGTTATTTTGCAACGTCATCTAACAACAAATACACACGATTGAGCTGTTTTTTTTTTTGACGGCGATGGTCGCACTGTAGGGAATATCGTTTCTTTTTATATACACTCACACACAAAAAAAGTGCTAAATTAAAAGTTTCCAGAAAAATCGTGAATATATCATTTTCTCTCCGACATTGTTGTTTTGTATATAGTACTGCTGTTGTTGTTGTTGTTGTTGTTGGTAATAGTAGTTGTCTGACAATCTTGTAGCAGTTCCGGTACTTTTGGGATTCGTCGTCGCTAGCCAACTGTTGGGAAGTTTGCACGGAAGTGTGTGTGCCACGCGCCCTCCTAGAGCCTTCTATTGATCTTCAATTACTTTTTTTCGTGTGTGTATGTGTGTGTTATCAAAGTTACACACACGAAATTACATTAAAAGCACTTAAAATCGTCTAAAGTAAAGATGTATTAGATTGGAGGTGTGATAAGACCTTAGGCATATAACTGTTGTAAAATATAAAATTAGCAACGGCAATTTCGCCTATATAGTCGGCACCAGGAATGATATCGCTGTCGGCAAATCTACACAGCATCCTTTTCTTTTAACATTCAATATAACGAATAGCCCTCGTTTCTAGCAGGTGTTCTTGGACGATTATTGATTAAATATGCATTCTTCACCGAAATTCATCCCCTTTCTTTTCTCTATAAACCACTAGCACCAACAACAGGATACTTTCCCACAATTATAGATTGACGGAAGATTAGTCTTCTTCTTCTTCTACTGTTGGTCAGAAACACCAAACCACCGTGGGAAGTTTCAAATTTATTAAATACTTCCTTTCTATAGATAAACTCTTCTGGTTTGTTGAAGATAAATAATAATGAAACTTCGCTTTAGGTGCAATATTGGCGTATCTTTGCTGCTGGATAAACCAAACGAATTCTTTTGTTAATGAAGCGTATCTGAATTAGTGTGGTGGTCTAGTGGCCCCGAGTGCCGCCTCCTACACTATTATACAACAATCCCAAATTTAGTTATAAATTTCTTTGAAAAATTAGAAAAGGTTTGTAACGAAATTGAAATAGTTCCACTAGTTTATGATGTTGGGATTAAGGCAGCATGTAAGGGGGAAGGCTAACTTTGATTATAGGGCGCTAATTTGCCCTTTATAGTGAATTATGGCCATTTAAATGGAAACATCTACACAAATTGCATTTTATTAAAATGATTTGAATCGTAGTCTGCAACATCATCAATTTAATTTTCGTTATCTTGTGTGTGTTTTAATGAGCGAAACATTCATGTGGAACAATAGCGACCTATTGGTTTATTTGGTTGTAAATTTGTTTTCTAAAACACATCTTGTTTGTTTATTGCTTTATAATGATGTTGTAACGAAGCATAAACTTAACACCTAAAAATTGATGAGATTTCGGCTTCATATAAGAAGATACAAAAAAATTCTCCACTGAGCTTAATTTAGCAGTATGTAAATATTGCAAATAGGTCTACATCTAACTATTTGTATATATAATGACGTCATTAATTGCAAAAATGATTTACGGCGCGAACATGCATCTGTTAAACAAACTTTTTAGCAATAAAACTGTAAAATTAATTAATAATTAACTTCAATTATCATTTTTTATAATAATTAGTGTTAAAATCTCATTAAAATATTGTGGATTCATTATTTGTACTCACTTGATCATAGTAGCCGTTGTGATGTCAAATTATGGTCTACATTTAACTATTTGTCAAACAATGACGTCATTAGATAGCTGCAAAAATGATCTACGGCGCGAATACGCGTCTTTTAAACGAAATTTTCAACAATAAAACCGTAAAATTAACAAAAATGAACAAATAATTAACTTCTATTATCTAATTTATGGTAATTAGTGTCGAAATATCATTAAAATATTATGAATTTATTATTTGTACTTACTTGATCATAGTAGCCGTTGTGATGTCAAAATATTCATTTGTTTTTCTTGTTTTCTTGTGTTGTGATGTGATGTGCTGTGAAATTATCGACTAATTACAATAAAACTAAAGGTAATTAATTGATTTTTAATTAATATTTGCGATAATTCAATGAAATAATAGAAATTTTCATCTAAATAGGTGTTGTGCTGAAGAAGTTTTGTCAAGGGGGTGAGAAATGGTAGATCATCAGCAACCGGTGAGTCATCTCCTAACCAAACAATTGAATAAGTAATTTATCTATTTATTCTTTTTTTTATTATTATTATTATTAAAGTTATTAACAATCTGCTTCTTGATAGAAATCTAATTATTGTTCATTTGTTTTTACATAAATTTCGTCAATATGGCGGAATTGTTGAAAATTCAACGCACACTTTGATTAATAAAAAAATTTAATTGAAAATTTTCGTTGTTATAGCAATGGTGCAAATAACCAGTGGCGTACAATGGTAAGTACCTAAAGCTTTGTTTATAATATTATTCCAAGCGTTGCCGTGCGTTGCCATAATTGCTTTTCTTTTATAAAACGATTTCTACTAATTCATCATGAAATGTTGGTTTACACTTATTTATATAGATAGACTTGGGGCGTTTGTTTCTGTGTATTATAAAAGTTGAAAACTGGCACTTTAGGTTGACGTGAGATTTGCCCTTTTTATCGATCGATACCAAAAACCACAAAACAATAATAAAAGAAAAAATTTCAAATATCTTCAAGGGTTTTCTTGGTATCAATTTTACATAAGTTTTTGTTTTGTTATTTGGAAGATTGGCGCGTGCAAAAACTTAAAGTGTCTCTCACTCGGCAGGATCCATCAATATTACGGTAGCTCACGACAAAGAGAGAGGACCAAAAAAAAAAAAACAACACACGCAGAAACTGGTCATTATTTGTCCATTGGAAAAGGTTCGTTGACTTCTTTATTTCCTCCTACCAAAAATATATTAAAGAAAGAGACTATCTATCCCCCCGAGACAAAAAAAAAATCGTCAATCATCCCTCTAGAAGAGAGAGTTTTGGTGTGGTTTTTCGATTTCAAAATCTGTCGATCAACTCTATTGCAAAAATGATGGGACTTTGATTGGTTTTTGGTAAAATTATTTTTTAATTGAATTTGTTTGTGGGAGGTGTTGTTGTTTCGTGTTGATCTTCCGGTAGGTCTGGAACGAAATTTTTGCAAAATTACAAGGCAAAAGGTGTTTAACTTTTATTCTTTAACTATCAGTTTTGATAAATATTTGTTTTTTGATGGTGATTGTTTTTTAATAACAATAGCAACTTTTGCAATTTTTATTTTCACATATAATAATAATAATAATAATAATAATAATAAATAAATGCCGCCTTATTGTTATTATTTATAATTAATTTATACAAAATTCTTTCATTTTTTAAACAATTTCGACCGTTTCTTCAACCATCCACTAGCAGATTTTCCATCACTATCATTCGATTTTTCAGTAGTAGTTTCCCTTTGTTCTTCAACATTCTCTTGTTGTTGTTGTTGTTGTTGACTGATATCAACAACAAGACTTTGTCGACATAGAATCGGTACAACATTCATCCGATCTTTGCCTTTACGCATCTTAACTTTACGGAATTTCGATGCAATTTGTGAAAATGTAAATTTCCCATTTAGAAATAAATGTTTTTGTTGTTTTTTTGTTGTACGTGGCAATGAAACATAACCACCACCATGTATTTCGGGATCAATTTGTTTATATGCTGATGCATCAATATTGATCATACCGGCACTAGCTGATTTCATTAAAATACGATGATTATATGTTGTTGTTGATGATGAATCATGACTTGTATCACTATCAACACTAATTTGACTTAAACGATTACGTTGTGGAAATTCAATTTTATGTTGTTGATTTGTGATTTGTGGTGGTGCGGATTGTGGTGTTGTTGGTGTTGAATTTAAAAAGTCTTCTTTAGCTTTTTGTAATTTTTTCAAACGAATCTCAGGTGAATGTCGTGGCATTTCATTCACATTCCCCAAATCAAATTTTAGATTAACCATTTTATTGTTATTTGCATTCGAAATGAAGGATGTACTTGGTGATTTTTTTAAATTTCTATCATTCGTACCATTATTTTGTAAAAATCCAACACTTGCCGATTTTTGAACTTCACGATACACATTTGGTGGTGTTAGTTGATTTAGATCTTTTTGATATTTTTCAGTTTGTGCACGAACTCTACGTTCACTTTTCGGTGAACGCCATGCTGGTGATATTGAACCACTACTACTAGCACCCGATTTACAAGTATTCTCTTCCAATTTTTGATTATATTTGACTAACATTAAACGAATACTTGGTGAGATATCTTTGGTTTTACGTAGAAGTGGTGGTGAAGCTGGTAATGGTGGTAAACGATCATTTTCACCCTTATCTTCAACTTTTACTTCAGTATCTTCATGTTTTTCGGATGCTATTATTTCAATAGAAGGTTCTTCTCGATTCACACCACTTTCAACAATCGGTGTGAATATTTTCCTGGTAGTTTTCACAAATATCGAAACAGGTGAATCTACTACTATAGGTGGTGGTTGTTCATTGGTTGTATCCGTAATTGTAACGTAATTTGTTTTGGTAGGTACAACGATTTTTTTAATTAATGCTGGATCAACAATTATCTCATTATTTGATTTGTTTTTATCTGCACTTCCTTCAGAAATCGATCGAATTCTTTGTGATTTTTTATTACGTTTTGTTTCTAAATTTCCATCAACATCATCATCATCATCATCATCTGTATCGATTGCATTTCTATTCTGTAAACTCTTCTGTCGGTATCTGATACGTTTCTTGATAGCACCTTGACTTTGAATACTACTCGTGTCTGATTTGATATAAAAACGATTCTTGTCATTTTCGTTTTGTGATTCATTAGAAATGGTCTTCTTTATTGATTTCTTTTGTGAGATTTTCTTACCTGGTGCAGTTAAATCTGTGATTTTTATTAAATAATTTTTAGATTTATTGTGAAATTTTGTACAAACCTGAAGCTGCACAAATGTAGCTTAGACGACGTCTCATTTCTAACATTTTACAACGTAAATCTTTGATTGCTTCTAATGTTGGTGTTAATGATCTAGCGCCTGTTTCATGGAAACTTTCAAAAACGTTCCTATTATTGATTTCTTTAATAAGTCGTTCACTCTAAAATCAAATTTTTTATAATGTGGATGATTACAAAATGTAATTCTTTACCAATTGTAGAATTTCCGTTGATAAATCTTGAATCGTCTCTGAAATATCTTGGAAATATTCTGGAGGATTCTCTTTGGCTAAATTTGCTAAAACATGACTATTGGCTTTTTGTAATTTTGTAATTTGGTCATTCAAACGATTAGAGAGAATTCTTTGAGTTTCATCAAAACCCTAAAATTTTCATTGAAAATTGAAAAAAATTTATCAAAAAAATTGGAAACATTAACCTGTAATTTCAAAAAATTTGGATCGTTTCTTTGATTTTCAGCAGCTCGAATGAGATTATCTTGAGTTTTTCTATAGAGAATTGATTTGTTAAAAAATGTTTTTACAAAAAAATTGTCGACTTACTGAATTTCCAACTCATTTTCAGTCAAAACTGCTAAAATATTAAATATTTCTTCAATAATATTGTAATTATTTTGAGCTTTTGCCGATTCACTACGTCGCACTTTCGGTGCAATACACGTTTCACCCTCACTGAAAATTTATAAAAAACATGAAATTTTAATTTTTGTGAAATTTCATGCTTATTTTACCACATCGCTTTTAATTCTTCTCGTTGATAGACGGGTTGTTGTGTTTTATCACGAAATGTCCGTAATGGTGCTGCAGTCTCTTCCACAATATCCTCAACTTCTACAATTAAAGCTTCCGGTTCATTTAGTGTTTCTTGTGATGATGATGATTTCGAATCAGCTAAACATTCTTTTTCCAAATCATCAACATTATTCAATGATAAACTTGATGGTTGACTCATTAATGGACATGTTAGATTTAATGCTGATATTGCTATACTATCAGCTGATTTGGATCGTATCAAAGATGCTGTTGTATTCGATTGTCGTGGATGTAAATTTGTATCTTGTACAAATGATGAATGTTGTAATAGGGCAAAAGTTGATGATTCTGGACCAATACCTTGTGCCTTCTCCCATTCATATAATTTTTGTGCAAATTTCCTTGAAATACCTTCGAATCGATGGAAACCGGATGGTGTATGTATTAAGATCTCTTTCTTATAACCACCAATAACAGAATTTCGTAATTTTGATAAACGTTCTTCACGTTCCAAAAACTTCTGACGTTCTCTCTCTAAACGTTGTTTTTCTTTATCAATTTTACTCAATTCTTTTTCGAACCATTGCAATTCTTTCTCATGTTTCTTACCAACTTTTATTGATGAATTCTTTCGACTCAAGCCTGGTGATGTTTTTAATTCTTTTTTCTTATCACTATCATCTAGATTACTATTTGTACCGCCACTAGCTTTAATTTGTTTCCATTCTTCTAATTTTTTACGAAATTCTTCTGTAATTACAGGATATTCAATTGTTGGTGAATTGTCATTACGATGTGTACTTAATGATTTCCATCTTGGTACATCAGCCAGTTTCTTCCTTGATGTTACTGCTGTTGTTGTTGTTGTTTCTTTATGTGAATTTTTACGAATTCTCTCCCATTCTTGTAATTTCTTTCGAAATTCTGGTGGTAGATTTTCTTCATTTGTCATTGGTATATTACGTACTTTGAATGATGGTTGTGATTTTAATTTTTGCCATTCATCCATTTTTTTAACAAATATTGGATCACGATGATGATGATGATGATGATTTTCATCACAATTTGATGATGTATTCGGTGATGTTTGTTTCATACGTTCCCATTCTGATAATTTCTCTTGAAATTCGTTACTTAATTTTTTTTGTAATTGTTGATAGTTTTTTTGTATTTCATTTTCAATTGTATGTGGATCATCTTCATCACATCTAATTTGATAATCTTTTGGTTGTGGTGATGGTGGTGTACTTTGTGTTGTTTCATTTGGTGCTAAAAATGCTTTTTTAACTCTTGTCCATTTTGAGATTTTCTTTTCTGAAATCTAGAAATAAACAATTTCTTTCATAGGTCGATTAGAAATTTAATTTTTCAATTAAAAAAAAACAATGCTTACACTTCCATCTTCAGCAACAGCTTGTTGATATCTGGCTACAATATCGGGTGGTACTTCTGCCGAATCAGTTCTTTGATAACTAATCGATTGATGCGATTGTTTATTTTTAACATCAATATCATCAAATACATCTTCATTATCACTACATAATTCAATATCAATATGGATATCATCACTTTGGGCACTGAGACGATGTTTCTTTTTAAAACTATTTCTAGTTTGTATGATATCTTTCATTTTTGCCCATGGTGTTTTATGATGATGGCTTTTATTTGATTTTTGTGAACCATCTTTGGAATGTGATATATTGCATACATTTGTATGTTCATCATCTGAACTTTTATAATCATCACAAGGACTATGTGGTTCTGTAAAAAAAGAAATCAATAGAAAATTTAAAGCAAAACAATAAAAACATCAGTCCGGAAGTAATCAAAATGTGAAAATGAGAAAAACATGAATTTCAAATTGGTGGAATTTAAAAATAGTTTTCAACTTGTATATGCCCGACGTGTTGTTACATATAGTGTGTATTTTGAAATATTTATTCCATTATTTCTATTTTTAAAAAGTTCTGGCATCTCAACAAAAATTGTCGTTTTATTTTTTCTATATACTTTGTATTTTTTGTATTTTTATTTGCCTGCCTCTCCTCGTTTCAAACTAACTCTTTCAACATATCGCCGGATTCTCTTGCTTATTTGAACTTAAACTAAAGTGTGTTAAATATTAAAAATAGAAAATGTAAATTGGGCTTCGCGATGTGAATGAATTTAAAAACTTTTAATTACGTATTTCGAATAGAACACAAAAACGAAGAGATTATTGAAAGAGTTCTGTGTTGTATTATAGTTACAGCAGAAACTCGTATTTTTAGTTTGCCTTGGAAATAGAGTCTGATGCGTGTATTAATATAAACATTGATCTTAATATAAAATTATAATCTAAAAACTAATAATAATAATAATAATACCGTTCCTATGAAAATCATCATTTGATGATGCCGTCGATAATGTACCAGGTGTTGATGAGATTTCAGCACCAGCACCACTATCAACTGGACTATGTCCACTAGCATCATCACCACTAGTTGCCATTGATGGTACACGTAAATATCTTGCAACCTCCATTGGTATATTATTACCACCAATACCACTATCTTGTGATTTGGCATCACTAACACTAGATGAGGCTTTTTCCCATTTAAAAGCCGCTTTAACTTTTGTCCATTTTGATACTTTTGATGGTTTCATTATTGATGATATTGATGATAATTGACGATTATCGATACATGTGGAAGCACGTCGATATTGTTGTAATTGTGGTAAATCATTTTCTATTGATCCACCACGATTCCGTTGTTGTTTACAATAAATACTTTGTCTTAAACGATTTTTCTTCGGTGGATTTTTTGTTTCTTGTAAAATTGATTCTAGAATTGTTTCAGCAAATGCTGTATCTTTATCTAATTCAGGACAATCACCTTGTACTGCATTAATATCTAATTGTTTATACATTTTTTCTAAATTATGAACATGTTCTAAATCACGTATTCTACGATGTAAACGTACATTTTGCTCTCTTAATTCTAACATTTGTTCCATTAGTTTGTATAATTTTTCTAAATGATCAAATGCATCCTCTGTTGCTATAGCTGGTGTGAATACTGTTGTTGTTGGTGTTGTTGTTGTTGGTGTTGGTGGTGGTAAACGTGAACAACTTGATTTTTGTAATGAATCTAAATATGCTAAAAAATCATCATGTTCATCATCACAAGTTTTCTCAATTGTTGGATCTGGTGGTGGTGTTGGTAATTTTGTTTTATCATATTTTCGTTTCGATTTTTTATGATGTAATGATGTTGTTGATGATGATGATGGAATGTTTTCACTCATTTTCTTCTTATTTATTTCCTTTAATTAAATCACACATACATACACACACGTACACACATAACCATTTATTAAGCCACCATTCACATGTTTGTTGTAAAAATTATAAATCAAAATTCAAAAAAAAAACTAATTTTTATCACTTGTTTGATGGCATATTTTTGTTGGGCGCTTAAAAAATCATTGAAGGCGTCGCGTTTTTTTCCGACGTCTAACAACTGACCGGATCCGTCTCTGCTACTACTATTAAACAGTCAGTTTTTCAGTTTAAAGATATACATAGAGGAGTTATTGGCACACGGTACTAACTTTAGTAAATGTGCATTTAGAATTGGAGTCTGTTAACATCCGTTGCCCCGCAAATATATTGTTGTTTGTTTTTATTTATTTTTTATTTTATAATTTACGTCATTCATGGCAATCAATTTTTGATAAAGAAATTTATTGTAATTATTGTTTAATAATAATAATAATAATAAGATGTCTACTGTAGAAAGTGGTGATCATTCTAAACGTTATTTTGAAGATATTTTAGAGAAAACTGGATGGGGGATTTATTATAAATTTTTAATTGGTTTCACTTCAACAGTGATTTTTATCAATTCGATTGCTACAATTAGTTTACATTTTGTTTTACCATTTTGTACATGTAATTCAATGTTAACAAAAGAAGAATTATTAAATATCAACATTCTATTTATATTTGGTAGATGGTTTAAGGGGAATTTTACCCAACAATTATTTTTGATATTTATAGTTTGTAGGGCAAGCAATTGGTGGATTTTTTTTGAGTAGTTTATCAGATAATATTGGTAAGAGAAGATTAATTGGGAAAACATTAATTATAACATTTGCAAGTTGTTTTACAATTGCATTCTCATATAATTCGTATACGATGAGTTTAGCAGCATTTTTCTTAGGTTCTAGGTGTGTGTGTGTGTGTGTGTGTGATTATACTGGACGTACCTATTAATTAAAATTTGATTAATTTGTTAACTAATTTTTAGTATTCAAGTAAATTCGATTATAACAAAAATCCATTTATGTGAAATCCTACCGAAAAAGAAACGTGGATTTTATATGATTTTCCCAGAAATATTTATGTATTTGGGATATTTTGTTATTTTAGGTAAAATTTCAAAATTCCTTAAGCCGCGTCCACATCTAACGAATGCAAACAAATATAAACGGACGCTAATGAAAGCGAGCAAATGCGAGAATCATGCGCGAATAGAAGTAGATGAATGCCCCTGTATTCGCTTATGTTTCAAACATTTGTATTTCCCATTTATGCGAATGCGAATGAATGCGAACGACGTACCGATAATCAGCGGATCGTCTTGCGATATATTCGTTCGCGTTTGTTCTGCCATTCACTCTGTGTTTGCATTCGATTAGGCGAAGAACTCGCGGCGAGTTTCTTATCTATTTAGTAAAAATTAATAATTAATTAATTAGTATTTTCATATTTCATGATAAATAATGATTTAAATCAACATGATGGTATCGATATAAGATTGACAAGTTGGCGTGGTCTGTTTGCAACTGTTGGTGGTTTTAGTTTGATTTCAGCATGTATTTCAGCTTTACTTGAATTTAGTCCAAGATATCTTTTATATAAAAAACGAATAATATCAACATTATTAATTTTAAAACAATTTTATGCAATCAATGAATCGAAATATTCGGAAAATTGTGAAGTAGCTAAATAATTTTTAGAAATTGTTTGATTTAACAAAAAAATAATAATAATTCTAGCTTCAATCACAACAATTATATGGTTTAATTAATGATTATGGTATAAATAATTATCCACCATCTGATTCTACATGTCGTCAAATTGTTGTAACAATTAAAATTATGTTAAAGATGATTTCGATAAGTTTATCAAAAGATAATCGTAAATTATTAATTTGTTTAAGTTTGATTAATATGGTTGTATTATTTAAAACTTTAAATTTTATAATTTTATTTGCAAAAATTTTAAATTCTTCTACAAATTATACAAATATTGATTTGATTGAAATTTTACATATAAATCCAATGAATTTGAATAATTGTACAACAACACAATTTGATGGAAATTATGAAATTTATAAAAATTTCTTTCTATTATCAATACAACTAGTATTTGGTTTAGTCTTGTTAATGTTTATTATTGATAGTATTGGACGTAGAATTCCAATTTGTAAGTAAAGCATATAGGATATAAATAGATTAATTTGAAAATAAACGTATGAACAGTGGTGGACTCAGCCGGAGACAAACAGGAGGCTCACCCACAACTATAAACCCGTCTCCACTACTTAAAGCTCGATTACATTGAACGATTTTAGTCGCTAGATGCTTGGTAGTTGAGGCGCATGCGCATATTTCAAGTCGACTAATGATGTTGCCAAATCGCTAACAGTGTTGCTACCAATATCCGGTAGATGTGGCAACTCTGCTCCAATGTTGCAAATAATGTAAAAATCATAGCAACACAGCGACTAAAGTCGCTACATGATGTCTAAAGTCGCTCGTATTTAAACAGCAATGCGAAAAATTCGCCGCGTGTTATTGCTTGCTATTGGGCAAGTTGGCATTGAGGCCAGTCCGCCACTGCTTATGAGTATTTATACATCTATATGTTGTATATGCGTTTTTGTGTTTAAATAGTAGGGAAAGACTATAAATTGTTGTTAAATTATAGTTCTTTTCTTATTAACAATTGATACACATCTACATATACTTAATCGAATAACATAAGAAAAACAAATAAATCAGTATTTAAGTAGGTATTTAAATAATAATAAAATGGAATTTTCCTCCAAAAATTATTTTAGGTGTTGGCTTATTTCTATGTGGATTATGTAATTTAATATTGGCATATATTAAGAATTTCACAATAACAATGATTAATACATCAATATTTATATATTGTCATGTTATTGTTGAAGTAACATTAATTTTAATTAATATCGAATCATTTCCAATTGCAATAAGGTAATAATTTTCATTGAAAATGGTGAAAATTTTGATTACATTTTTCTTCTTTTTTAAAAATTAGAGGAACTGCAACTGGAATAACACCAATTTTAGGTTTTTTTCTAATAATTTTACTATATGTATTCTCACAAATTCCACAAAATATATTTTTCATCATTTCAGCAATTGGATTTATAGGTAAATTTCAATTTATTTTTTTCATGTGAAATTCCGGAAACGAATAGTTTTCAACCTTTCTGTTGATGAATAGTTCAGTTTATATTTATATAAATGTATGTGGTTTTAAATATCTTTCCCCATTAGCCGATATATGTAACTATGTAGGTATACACACATGTTTATAGTTATCAACAGGGGGGCACATTGTTGCTGAAAATAGAAAACTGAAATATTTTAAAAACAATTTTGTGAACGAAAACTATTCCATTTCGCCTTTGATTATCGCTAGAATTATTTGATTGTATTTTCATTAGACGAGAATTAAATGCGCGGCGAGTGTAAACATGCTAGAAACTCGCCGCGATTTACTCGTCTCGTGTGAGCGCTGGTTAATTCCCTAGAATTATATCGTTTACTTTCGATTTTAGGTGCTTCAATAATTGGTTATTCTCTTCCTGAATTGAAGAATCGACCTATGGTTGAATAGTCGAATCGTTTCTCTTTTTCATGTCGATTGTTGTTGTTGATTTGTGATTTTTAAATGTGCAAACATATGTGTGTTAAACAAACGAAAAGAAAATCAACTATTTGTTCCATCTAAATTCGAATTTAGATTGTTTTACCCAAAAATTTTAATATTAGAAATGTTGTGAAATCTGGAAATACTAATAAAATACAAAATTTCATATATTTTACATCAACTATATCGTGTATAAATAAACAAAAAGCGTTCGAAAATATAAAACATACGACTGACTTTTAAATATCGATATAGATTATTTGTTGTTGTTTTTTTTTTTGTTCCAAGAAAGAAATGGAACGCAATTTCCTTGGAAAAAAGTTTCCCCAAAAATTGCTATTTTTTCCATCTTCTTCTTTTGCTTTTTTTTTTGTATATTTTTCTGTATTACGTGTGCGGTCTCTTTTATATATTTCTCTCTACACAAGAATAAATAATTTAGAAGCCGCTAACTAGCAGGTAACTAGCACACTAAGCATATGATTAGACATGTCAACAACAGTGTGTCCACTAGCACACAAGCTTTTGTATACTTCTTCCGACAATCATTATCTATCTTTTTCTTTCATATTTAATTTGTTATTGTGTCTACTTATAATTTTGAGTTGTTTCCATTTCATTCATGATTAGTAATATTGAGGTATACCGAAAAATACCACCGGCCCTATATGTATAACAAAAACTTAATTTGTTAATTTCGTCTAGTAATAACAACTTGCAATTATTTGTATACGTTTTGTTTGTTCTTTTTGGAATGCCGCACAACTTTCATAAAGATTTGTCGTCATAAAAGTTACTAGACTGAAAAATGGGATTTTTCAAAGATTCTGTCATAACTATAGGAATTCATGTGAAAATATAGAACACGAAAAAATTTGTTTTTTTGATTCATTTATTTGCATAAAAATACCTAGACAGTAGTCGGTATTATAATAAATATCTACTACCGAATAATAATTTTTGTTGGTAATTTGTTCAACTCATTTAAATATTAATGTCAACTTTAAGTACCGAAAAATTGATGTAAATTACCATATTTATGTAATTTAATTACATACTATTTTCTTTACATTAATAATAATTCAACCATTGATCATTTCTTTTGGCATTATTGTTGTTGTTATGTCGGTAGGTATATATGTGAAAGTTGTAAATAACGAAAATCTAAATTTAATTATATACGAATCTAATATTTGGTTAATTTGATTTTTTTCGTTTGTCATTTGTTTGATGAGACCACCACGAGATCACCAAAAATTGGCATATCCATTAATAATTTTTGTTTGTTTTGTTTGTTGTTCCGTAAATAGATGTATTTTTGAAAATACAAAAATAGAAACAAAATAGGGTTACACCTCTTTAGCAAAATGTATATAAAGGTAAAAAGAATCATTTATCATTAGAGTTGAAGGTGGTTTATGGAACGGATAGAAATATTTTTGAAAATTATTGAAAAAATAGACAAAATAATGCAAGGTGATAGAGTGGATCGAGACGTAACTAAATACATTCGTTTTTTTTTTTTTGTAAATTTTTGAACACGCGTCTAAGTTTACGCTTTATATACTGCACGACACCTGTCAGCCGGAAACTAGTACACATTTACCTAATGTTAAATTTAGTATATAGTTATGTGTTTCATTTTCATATACAGATCAAGGATTTTATGTTTTCTAATAGATGGTTATTTACACCTCTATTTGATTTATGGTTCATTTCAAAATCGGTATTTTTAGAATCATTTGCCATTTTTCTCATTTTACCGTACAATTGATTTTTCAATTGCTAAGCCCTTGTTGCCATTAGGCGATAAACTCGCTAGTTCTCATCGAGTTGCTCGCCTAGTGCAAACAGAGGTTATAAGTAGATTGATGCTGTATTAAGTTGAATTAATATTTCGAAGATCAAAGCAAATTTATAAGTATTAATAGATAAAAAAACTATAAAAACCCTTTCCAATAAAGTGCCAATTGAAAACAATCTTTATAGTTTTGTAAAATATTGCTCATATAGAAATAGATTAGAGTTTCTTTTTCATTTTAATTTATATTTTCTTAATTTATCAACGACAAACTACCAAAAAGTCAAATAATTGCCAAATTGGAATCGCTCATTCTATCATTAATAATTCTATTTGTGTGTGTGTGTGTGTGTGTATAAAATACGGAGATGCGGTAGGTTTTCTAATCCATCCAAAATAATAATAATAATAATAATAATAAAACGCAGCTAGATCTTTTATAAAAACAATCGGTTTATCTTTTATTTGAAATTCGCCACAATTCAAAAAGTTTCATTTATATGTCCCTGTGTTCTTTTTCTTTCTTTCGGTTTCGTATCAAATCGAATAGATGGATACAGTAGGGGGTCAATTTTTAAATATTTCCTTTGCTTCACTGAAATCTACCAAAAAGATATCTTTTTCTATGGTTTTATTTATTAAAAATTGAAAATTAAAAAAAATGCAATATTAATTTCCTCCCTTATTATTTATTTTAATAATAATCTAATGTATGGATAAAAGTAAGTAGTGATATAGTTGTCTAGTTTACAAAAAAATGGCAAGATTTATAAGTATCTAATCAGCTACTTGGGTAGATATAGGGGGTGTGTTCTAAGGACATCCATCAATCATTTAACAATTTATTAAACTCTTTTAAAAGCGACCATCTCTCTTATAAATTATTCATAAACCACACCACTATTACACAAACTATCATTAGATAACTCAATTATCAAGTTTTGAATTTAAATCGAAATTGCGAATTCTTTATTTTTGCCTCTTCTATATAGTAAAGCCTGTAATTATTTATTTTTTTTGTTGTTGGGTGGAAATGATTAAAGAGAGGGTTGGTCTGGATTTTTTTTTTCTTTTAGAAAAAGTAAAATGTTACCACCCTCTTGCTTTAAAAAAGGTTGGTTGTTTCACTAATCTTTGATGAATTAACACAAAATTGATAAATTTGTAAAGTCATTTTATTCCTCAACTACCTATTATCATTTAGGCAATATGATAAGAGAAATATGACGTGATATATTATTAAAACTATCAGTGTCGATTTCTTGTCAAATTTATAAGAAGGTACAGGTGGAAATTAACGTATCATTTCGTAACGTTCGTTCTCTTTTTCTTTATAAGGTCGTTGTTGCAAAATACAATCTGATGGATGTCTTTCTTTCTTCTTTTTTTTTTTATATAAATTATCAATCGAGTTTAAATAAAAGATTTACTGTATGGAAAGAGATAGTGATAGAGATGGACAGGATTCTCTCAGATAGTAGTTTAATTACAGTGATCGAAATACCTGTAACATTTAAAGCCTTTTAAGTAATTGATGGCTTTCAAATTTCCGTACAATGTAAATGGTATCGTTTATATATATGTATAGGTATGGGTGGTGTTGCTTTTTCGCAGTGAATGAGAGAGATAGATAAAGAGGGTAATTTCCAGTTGATACCTAAATTGTGGTGCCCTTTGATCAGGTCAAATTCTTCTTCTGATAGTTTTTCAACTTTCGCATATATGTATAAAGAAGAGAAAATGAATTTAATTACAGGGGGCGAGGGTGAAATCGGTGGTGAATCTCACTAGAGAATCAAAGTGAGTTTAGAAAGCTTCTTTAAAGCATCGAATCTATAACAGCATTAATTAATAATAAAATAGTAGAATCGTTGGATATTTTTAATGTAAACATTCCAATGTAAATAAAACTGTAATTGGATCAATTGAAATCCGTTTTATGTAATCAGCAAATATACATTTTCGTCAAACATGAGCTAAATTGACCAAACGTACGTTCTATTGTTCAAGTTTTGAAAACAAATGCAAACAAGTCCCTATATTTCATTAAATCTATGCTCTCCTCCAGCATATCGATTTTGTTATGATTACATATTGTCTGTATCCCATATTAGAAGAGGATACTGTTTTTTTTTTCTTCAATATCAGTATCATCATCATCATCATTAAAATATTGAACTGGATATGAGTTTTAAGAATCACTCGAATGGAAAATAAACATGACACGTGCATCTAACAATGTTTTAATATGCGGTAGCGACAATAAATAAAGGCATTGTTTGTCAACGGTTTACGCTTGCGGTAACGCGTGACTATACACGTGTCCACTTTTAATACAACCACCAGATCTATTACAAACAGTAACTGATACCATTCTAGTATGATAATTACGACTTATTGGATAGAATATTGATTGATTTATTATAAATAAAAAAAAGAAGAAAACTCAATTATTATTGTTATTGCTGCCAAATAGAATTTTTTGATTTTTGTGGTGACCCAATTAGAAAGTGGGGGCTGACTTTTTCGGGGGTGGTACTTTCTACGTTTGCCAACTGTGCTTCCCCTCTTTTCCCGGTAGCGCGCGTGCCATGCAGGTGGCTAGACAGCAGCCCCCTATACAACATGTGTGAAGGCCTCTGTTCTACCACTCTTCTGCCAATCGAAAAATTACCAATTTTTGCTATATAAGAAAAATAAAATCACCTAAAACCACCACCACCCCATGTGCTCACTTATATAAAACTTAAAATCAAATTAAGTTTGTTTTTGTTCTTGTTTGAAAGAGAAAACAAGACATAACCAAGATGCTGTGTGTCTTCTCGGCTAGTTTTTTTTTCTTTTTCTTAATAATTAGTAATAAAAAAGGGTATTTGTAATATAAATTATTGTATGTATAAAAGATTTAATTGGTGTTTTATAAAAATATAAATGACTTTGGAGTTTTTTTTTTTGTAAGTCACATATGGTTTATAAAGGGTTGTTATTACATCCCTCTTCCGGTCCGGTCTTCTTATAGAGAACGTTAAAAGTTGGAGTCTTTTATTTCCATCCCGCCTTCATACAACTTTAAAAGTCAGTTTTTTTAATAACCCCACAACCCTTAAACTATAATAACTTTAGAATAATAATGAAAACAAAAAAAAAATTGAATCTTAGTGCGATTTATCACACCTCAATATTTCAGTTTCATCCCAATTATCGGAACTGATACCAAGAAATCAATCATGTCTTATTAAAGGTTTTTCGACATGCTTGAAACCATAATTGATATTCATTGGTCAGGGTTAAATTATTAAGGGTTGAAGCGTGATTATTTTATAAATCTTGTTTTGATATGTCCTCTAATTTCGGTAAGGGGTTTAAATGTCAACTGAAGTGATTTCAATTAAATGAGACACTCAATACTTATGCACATGTTAATGTTTTTTTAACTTTTCAAAAATACACCCCCCACCTAATCCAATTTATTTTGTCGCTTTGAAAACCGTGAACGCAAAGTCGATAATTCGTTTCTCAAGCTTAAGCACAAGATAAATTTTCAATAAATAAAGCTCTCAGGTAAAAGATTGTTGATTGATGTTGTTAGCTTGTTAAAATAAAAATCTTTCTCATATATATATTTTCAATTTTACCAATATCCGGTCTTTGTATATTGTACCTACCTATACCTATAAGTATATGAAAAAAAAATTCTGTACACAGAAGCTCTTGTTATCTATCGTTAAACAATAATAATAATAATAATAAATCTTGTGCTATTGTTTTCATGTCACGCAAAAGCTCAACCACAAACATTTTAACAATATCCGTTAAAATTATATTTCAGCTTTTTAACGAAAAATATAGGAATTGTTGTCGATAACTGTTCCGTTTTTCCCATTCACAACTGAATTATTTTACGATTAACACAAATACAAGGTAATTTTAATGCAATTTGGACAATTGAACAAAAAATTTATTATAATTCAGGTAGACATAAACAAGGAAGCCCGGCAATAATAATAATAATAAAGAATCAGTTTTTAGTTTCTTCGTAGAATTTGTGTGTGTGTGTGTGCTGGAGTAATTAAAGTTTTACTTTTAATTACTGAAAAAACGTCTATACACCACCACAATTTTGGATGTTTCCAACTTGAAATTTACTGTTGGCGATCGCGTGTATCGTTGTTGTTATTGTTGTTGTTGTTGTTGTTGTTTGAATTATACGGTCCGTTCCCCATACAGCACGATCGAAAAGAACCAAAAATACCGCAAAATTTTTTACAACAAACGAAGAAGAAGAAAGGAAGGTCTTGTCAGTAGTTGTAAATGGACTCTCTAACCCTATAGTTTGGTATGGTTGGTCTACAATTATTATTCGACAATCGAAAGCTACAAAAATCGTACTCTTTATCTTTCTGTAAACTGTAAATTATAGAATCTTGATTCTACAAAAAACAAAAAACAAAAATAGGGATTTATGGTGGTTGTTCTTCTGTTTTTATAGAATTTTACTGTTGGATTACTAGAAATGTCCTAAGGGGTGTGTACGCGTGCACCCAACTAGAACAGTTCGCGTGCCCATCGTAATCTAAACATTTTCTAATCTAACCATTTGATTCGTTTTAATTTTGTTTCGGTTTAAATAATACACCGACTTTGAAGGAAATCTTGTTAGATGATGTGAAATACCCAATGATTTTCGTCATTATGCAAATTAAACTGACCCTTATTAAGCTTGTCAAATTTTTTTGTTTTATAAAAAATATTTTTAAATTCAAAATATATTCGAAAAAGGGTTGATATTTATGTTATAAAAGGGTGGTTAAATATAAGAGGCGGTATATCTGTTGTTTGTTTTAGATTAAGTCGTTAAAAATAAATAAAATATTGAAGTCATCTATAATTAAAATGAAATAAAACCCGATAATTTTCGAAAGAATATAAATGAATAAATGTAGCCGAAAGGGATGAATTGTTGAATGTGAATGAATGAGAAAATAAAGATTATGTAACTGTTTTATAAACGATGATATCTTTAACAATGCATATATAGTAATAGTAATGATGATGATGATAATAGAGTCTGTGAGCTAGTTTTTGATGATATCTTTGAGATTTGTGGTAGTGCTACTTTATAAAAAATGATAACAAAAAAATAACTGGCCTAGATTCTTAGAATAGACTTTCATAGTATTCAATTCTATAATATTTTATTGTGTAAAAGAAGATTGTTGTAATTATTATTTTAACAAATATTGCGGTTTTTTCTTGCTTTTTTTTTGAGTGTGTGTGTGTGTGATTAAACCACTTTTGCGTGTGGTCGATTTTTTCCTCTACTCCTTATTTTGATTTTTCCACCGACCATTATAGCAATCTTAGCGCCTATATATTCATTTAATTAGCCAATTTCTACATATATATAATTTAAATTAATTTAAATTTGCACCTTACGATAATATCGAAACGAATTCATCATTATTGCTCACACAGTTTCTATAATTATTTCATCTTTACTACACACACACACACCCGCATATGTTAGATAAAATTTGATAAGGATTTGACAAATTATTAATGTGGCATCAACAACAATAAATGGTAATAAAAAAAATTTTTGGTTTGGGGCGTTTTTTAAATTTTATGGTAGTACCTGAAAAAAATGGGTTTATAGATCTATATAGTTGGCGGCTAGAGTGTGGAACCAAGGCGCCTATATCAAGCGCCCCGATCATCGATAATAGTTCAATATAAAACTAACTAATCCACGAATTATATTCTTGTATCCAGACCTATACTTATATTTAGCTAATTGGGGTAGCCGAAAACCCAATTATCAATCTTGGTTGTTTTTTTTCTCTCCCCCTTTTTTCTGGTACAAAGTAAATATTTGTGTTGATAATAATCAGTAAGTAGAGAGAGAAAAAGAGAGATATTAAAAAGGTAGAATCCGATCATAGAAGTTGGTAAAATTGGTAGAATATCATATTAAGAAAGCCAAAATTTCCAATTTTATTTGATCTAAATTTGATTCACTTCAATGGTATTGGGTTGATTGGTTTTTGTTATTATCAGATTGATGGCTTGATTGAAAGTTGATCAGAACAACACCCACACTACCCTTAATATCTTTATTATATGATTATAAAACCAATATAACCGGGAAGTAGTTAAAACGCATATATTAACCAATTTTACAATATTGCCCCAAACATTATTAAATTCGTTTATTTTCCTTTTATGTTTATAATCTTAACATATAAAATTATACCCCAATACTGTGTGTTGTAGTAGGGTCATATCCGGATAATTTCTAGCAACTTATGGGTGATTTTTTTTTGTTTCTTTAAATTAATCCAATTAGATTTTTTTTCCAATAATAATTATAATGCAGAGGTATTTTTTTGGAAAAAAAAATGTTTACAATACCGCTGAATGTGTTGTGTAGATGGATTTTAAGTGAGAATGATGTAGAAAGATATGAAAGAAATATATTGTTGCCACCGTCTCATCGACTATTGGTAAAGGTAGTTATTAGTGCTATTGAAAAAGAAGACACGACCCATCATTATAAACGTCCTGAAAAATATTATTCAATACAAAGATATTATTGTATACACATGAAAATATCGTAAAGGGGGAAAACTTTTATTATTGTTGTTATATGTCCATTACATTTTTATACTTAAATCGTAATTATCATAATCACACTTGTTGTATATTTATATTTATTTTGTTAACGGCCAACAACAAATCATATTCGTTTTCTTCAATCAATAAATTGTGTGTGTGTATGTATTGATAGATTGATGTTTAGAGAAGAAAGTGATTATATACCGGCGACTATCCGCAATTTACAATTGATTGGTGTGTTAAATGGTTGTTTTTGAAATTTTAACCCTCATCCTTTCATGTAGGTAAATCAAAGTTTAATCGAATAAACAACAAATCGGAACATTTATGAACACCCAAGTAGCTATAACACTACTTGAAGAACTTGTGTAATCAAACACCCACATTATTAAAAAATATTTGGAATCATCATTAATAATAAGCGGTAAATTACTGATAAAATCATAGATTTGTAGAAAATTTAAAGATGCTTTATAGAAATGTTGAAACTATACTATAAATATGATAATTTATTGGTAACTTGAATCTTATTTATACGTCGACCAGGTCCAAGATCAGATTCCACCTGTTTCACCCAATTCAAGAGAAAAATCTTAAACGAACCAACGAACGAAAAAAAGAAAGAAAGAGAGAACAGTTTAGTTGTGTTAAATGATGCAGCAAATTTGTGATTTTTACGAGAAAGTCTTAAAAATTATGAGCGAGCTAGAATTAAAAATGTAAAATAGTTACAATAATTAGTTTAATTTGATTGTAGACCACACACACAGACACATGTACGATTTTTCATCATCTCGTTATAACCGTTTTTGATTTAAAGTTATCGTTGAAAATCTCTGAAGGAAGAAGAATTAGCATAAGTGATTTGTTATCTATATGGTAAATGTCTCCGGTTCCACCTTTCCATAAAACCTGTTGACACTTTGACAATATATAATTAGTACTATTTTTTTGAGGGCGGTTTACCAAATACCCCTAAAGTCATAAATATTCCTCATTCATCCCCAAGTTCTTTTTTCTTCTTCTTCTTCCTACTCATTTTCATATATCTATTACTACTACCAAATATACAGTTAGCTTTCTTTCTACGGTATTGAAGATGTCATCGCTGTATAAAGTATTTTTTTATTTTTTTTGGGAAGATAGTGTGTAGGTTTTTTCTCTATTTTTAAACTTTCCAAAGACACATCCACCTGGAAATCATCGGTGGCAGTATATTGTTGGTACTGTATTGGGGCACCTGCCCACGCACGCGGCCTATAAATCCATCCTCATTGACTAGATTGTATCTTTACTGATCGTATACCTCCCCAAAAACAAAAAAAAAAAAATGCACTGTCGACAGTTCTACACATATGCAAATCAAGACACCTATATTACCAACAACCCTTTTGTCGGTTAAGATTAAAATTAAAATAATGCTTATTCTAAACATTAATTGTTGTACTGTTGTTGTTGTTTTGTTTTTGGTCAATCAACAAAGAACGAATGAAAGAAAGCGTTGTCAATCATTGCTAAATTGATAAAAATGCAAATTAAAGATATCGGCAACTTTTCAAAAGCTCTACGTATTTTGTTGTTATCTTATTGTAATATCATCACATGAAGTTATCGGTTTTAACGATCGATCCAGCTTTGTTGTTACAAATGTAAATTTATCTAAATGAAGAAAAGTGCAGGTGTATTTTTTCAACGGTTATATTATATTAGTGACCTAGCACAATTGATCAATGGATTCATTAAAATAATTCAAGATGTGATCTGATATTGTTAAAGAAAAAAATTCAAAATTATTAATTTAATCAATATTTTTCAAAGAATCTCCACTTTTTTCTGATTTAAGTATGCTGGAACGCATAGAGACTGCATTGGAGATTTATGTAAAAAATCCATTTTGTAGCTCATTTTCACCTCTACATCCTAAAATCTATTTTTTTTATCTGCAGCAGGGATTTTAAAAGAAATCACACTTGTAAACAGTTTTTTGCCATAGGGATGCTGAAACGCATTGATGGTATCGTAGATTTTCGTAAAAAAATCTATCTTCG
>JAZBGY010000559.1:0-53086 GCA_037414755.1 Lydus trimaculatus | reverse complement strand
ATATATTATGTATATATGTATTTATTTATTTATAAATAAATATAGGTTATGAAACCAATAATACCTGCACAAAATACACACAGTAATTACCACATGCTGTGAATTTATTTTTAAACCGCCAACTCAAAATATAACATCACTATCTCTATTAATATTAATAAACATCCGCCATAATCATATTTAAAAATTGTATGTATGTACAAAGAGAAAAAAAATAATTTCAAAATACGCGCCAAAAATTTGAATCTATCATTACTACTATCACAATCAATTTTTCCCTACGATAGATAGAGAACGATATAGATGATGGGGATGATTGAGAAGAAGATGACAATAACGAATTAGTATCAATTATAGACAATAAAATTATAAACAAAGGTTGGTAGACATGGCAACAACACTATAATAATCATCATCATCATCATCAGCTGTTGCTTTGATGATGATGATGATGATGATAGTTCATCCAACTTACCAGCAGGAATTTTCTGTTCTTGCTTGTTTCGAACATCCTGATGCCCGTTGCCTTAAAAATGCCTGTAATTTATGTTTAACTTCTGTAGATGCAATTGCACTCTCTTGATGTTTCTCTTTTTTCCTTAATGCCTCTAATTGTTCACGTTGCCTTATTTCTTGTAATTGTTTCTGACGGTCCCAAAATTCTTTTAAATGTTGCCGTAATTGTTGTTCGTGTTGTTCAGCTAAATGTTGTTGTTGTTGTTGGAAATGTTGTAATAAGATTTGATGTTGTAATTGATGTTGTTTTTTGATTTGTAAAATTTGTTGTTCGAGCTCACGCTCGGGCGCCTCTCGTTGTTGTTGATGTTGTTGTTGTTGTTGTTCGGCCATAGCCTCTTTAGATGTGGTCCATCACAAGATACACACGCGCACATACGCACTACATATATAATATTATAATAATAATAATAATACCATCACATATACATACAGATAAAATAATATTAATTTGTATTTTAAATATTTATTGTTATTATTATTATTATTATTATTAAATATACATATAACACATATATACACACATATAAAATTTTGATGATGATAACAACAATATAGCAGATATGACCTGGGGCACTACACCTGAATGTTCCTGATGGTGTTGCAGGAAAACAACAAAACAACAACTGTCAGAATTGATACGACGACGGTAATTGGATGTGAGGTCATTTCGGTCGCACTTACAAAAAAAACTGAATATAGGAACGGATCGCAGCAGCACTAGCGCGGCGAAAAGCAATGTTGTCAAACTGACGACGTATACATACTGATGATAAGACAAATCAGTGGTATATAGTGGTGGTGATGGTGACGGTGGCGTTGGCGGTGGCACTATATTATTCGACTGGCGGCAGAATACTACTAACGCCACCATACACACAACACCAGTACTACTATATACCATTACAAAATTCTATCCTTATCGAACATTAACAATATTCAATTTAACTATCTCTGTTTTTAGTAAAATTCGTGTTCGACTATGCCAATATCGTCAACTCAACAGGGGCGTCTCGTAGAAAATCCTGCAACGGTATGATTCCTGGAAGTATCTTCTCACAGATAAATATATGTTAGACTTGATGATTAATCATATTTGTCTCAAAACAATCAACAATTAGATTTTACGTAGAAAATTATAACAAAACTAGACCTACCTACATATTGTTCAATTTTCTTTGGAAAAATACTTTATTAATGCAAAATAAGAACTACCGTATTTTTAACAAAAATAAAGCAAAACAAATGCGAATAATGTGCCCAATTATCATATAGTAGGAATTTTCAGAAATAATAGAATGACAGAAAGGCAGCAGGTGTGAATGCAGCCTTACCAGCGCTACCACTACCATATCTATAGTAGAACAAAATCGGCTTGACTCATCTTAATGTTAATAAACGAGGATTTCCCCTCAAACAAAATGGTAAATTGATGCAAATTTTGAGAAATTGAGTCAACTGCCACTATCAATCACCGTGCGATGTGTGTGATTTCCTGGAAAATAATATCTGTTTACATGTAATATACGTGTGATGATAAAAATTGCGTCAAATATTGTGGTCTAATGTGTTGGATTCTATTGTAAAGGGGTGTGCGTCTTTGTTGCTATTTTTGGAAATAATTCCCAAAATTTGAATTGTATATAAATAACTTCTAGACGGCATTTTTTTTTGCTCGTCAAAAATCTTTTTTTATTTATAACTATATTCTATCTTTATGTAAAACTGAACAGAAAACCTGTTAGATTTTTATTAAGTGATGAAACGTTTACGATTTAAAATAACCAACAATTCCTTAAAATCATTAGAAACAAAACTACAATTTTATTGTTTTAATTGTTGTTTATATTTAGTAAACAAATAAATAACCTGCAAATGAATTATTGAAATTGAAATTTTTTTGTTAAATTTCTCATTTTTATTTATGAATTCAATAAAAATAGATTGAACAAAGGTCGAACAGTAATCTAGTAACAATGGGTTATTAGTAGAACAATAAAAGACATATGTCTTATTGTTAGATCACGTTGTGTAACGTAAGCTACGACAACACGTTTAATTTTGCATAGCCCACCTGTTCTTGTACCACACACACAAGAACAACAAAATATAGTTCGACTATAATCAAAGCAGATAATTTTGATAATGTTCGTTTTTATTACAAATTCTAATTCTTGTATAGCGGATGAAATTAGAGAATATATGATTGTGGTGATGGATTTATACGCAATCGCAGATGGATTTTACTAATTTTAACTTATTGAAAATATCCACACCAGCACGTAATCAACTGAAAATTGAATGAAATAATTTGGGAGGGAAAAACTATATTGAAAATTAATTGATTTAATTACATTTACAATTCCAATATATACGTATTTTTAATGTTTTGCTTATTTAAAATGATCAACAAAAAAAATATTTTTTTTTAGATGAAATAAAACAACACGTGGCAACATCGTAAAGAATGTAAAACGCCAAGGTTGTGATAAAAATAGAAAATCTTTATTATAAATACATCTATTTTTTTATTTGTTCACATACAGGAGTTGTTATAGAAATAGATTTTTTTTTGGGAGTGGAGAACGAGAGGATCAATCGTGGCACATGTGTTGCTATTTTCGAAACTCAACAAAAACGAAAAGCAGCAGAAGAAGAAGAAGAAGAAGCAGCAATAAAGTGTTGCTTAGAGTATTTTCTTTATAGTTCCCAAAATGTATTCAAAATAGATGCCACTATTTTATAATTAGATTGGACAACTGCTGATTTGTACAAAAATAAATAGTTACAGGATAGTGTACAGTCACAGGGAAAATTACTAATTTTTTTTGCCCTATAATTATAAATTACACACAGGACAACTTAATAAAATCATTGGAAAATCCAAAACTAATTTTAAAATTAGATCATTATTATTACATCAAGTATAAGTATGAAATTTAAATATTTATTAATAGGTTAAACCGGAAATGACCTTTATAACTGAAATATACAGACACTTATCAATAAACAAATGCTATCAAAAATTGGATAATTTATTAATTTCGTATCAAATAATAATAATAAATTAAAACGAATTCTAAACAAAAAAATTTCGAAATTTTTCCGAACAAAAAAAATTCAAAATCTACACCAACCACACAACAATAAAATATTGGTTGGTACAATTGTTTAGTTTTATAACTAAAAACGGTTTTAACCTCAAATTTTCGAATATTATGTCAGTGGTTAATTTAGGTAAATTTTGCGCCGTTTTTTTTTATTTATTTAATTAATTTCTAATTAATTTCAATTGATTTCTTTGAATTTTACAGCCGACATAGTTTGTGAATTTATCGAAATTGCTATTAATCAAACAATTTATTTACGTAAACTCTATCCGGAGACAATATTTGAAACGAAACGCAAATACGGTGTTATCGTTAATAAAATCCAACAACCGGACATTAATCATTATATAACGCACAGTTTAAAAGCTATAAATTATCATTTGAAACACAACCAACTATCATCGATTATTTTATGTTTTTGGAACGATAATAAATTCCTTGATAGAATCAATTTTAATGTTAGAAATATACGACAAATTATCGATAGGTTTGTTAAATTCAAACTTTATCAACTTTTATTTATTATAATTTGTTTGTACACACACACATATAGTGATGAATTTTTGGTGAAATTCGAACAAAACACTAGAGATTTCTTTTTGAAACTATCAACATCATTTGAACCTGTCAATTGGTGTGATGATGCGAAATTTACAATAAATCTAGAAGTTACCGATTATTCATCAGTTGCCTTCAATCAAGAATCAGCATATGAGGTAATCTTATCATTATTGTGGTGATTGTTTTGTTTATTAAATAAAAAATGCGAGATATTTTTAGAATTTTCCATGGATTCATGTCAAAGATAAAATAGAGGAAATTTTAGAGATTGTTCCTATAGAACGTATAAAAACCGATTTATTAGATTTACAAGTATTTATAGAACAAGTTTGTAATAGTAATAGTGACGATTAATACAGTGGAGAAATGTCAGAGGATAATAGAAGAAAACGGAAATGTAACGCTGGTAATACTACAGCGAAAGGTGTTTTCAAAAAAGATGATTTGGATGATTCGTTATCAACATCAGATTGGTGTTTGATGCTTGAAAATAGTCCTGTAACTATATTTTATAACAATTCCCTCCACAATAATAATAATAATGATTTTGTAGAAACGTAGCAAAAATCCGAATATTAAAAGATCAGAACAGCCATTAAATTTGCAATGTTCATGGAATAATTGTTTAAAATCGCTAGAAAACTATGATAAATTCATCGAACACATTCAAGATCATTTAAATGATTATAAAACAATAACAGAACCTGTTGATTGTGAATGGTTGGATTGTCCATATAAAGCTTACACATTTATCGATCTACGTCAACATTTATATTATCATTGTTACCATACGAAATTAACAACATTCGGTAAGAATCTTGAAGAATTATATGATTTACCTGAATGTAAACAAAAAGAGAAATTCACAATACCAACATCATTAAATGGTTATCAATGCGAATGGGAATATTGTAATGAGAAATTTTGGACAATTATTGAATTTGTTCAACATGTACATTTACATGTTTATCATAATCCAAAAGGACCAAAAGAAGGTGATATTAATTGTTGTTGGTGTGGTTGTACAAAGAAACAATTTTTAACACAATGGCAATTAAAAACACATGTACGTATACATACAAAAGAACGTGTCATTGGTTGTCCTACATGTGGTAATTTGTTTGCTAGTACAACGAAATATGTTGATCATAGACGACGACAATTACCTATAAATAGTAAGTATTTATTTTTAATTTGTCGAAATATGAACTAAGTGGGAAATACGTTCAAAATTAGTTAATCGGTAGTCGTATATGTTATTATAGAATTTATTTTTAAACAAATTAAAACAAGAAAAACAAACTGTTTTATTTTTCTAGAACAAAGCTATCTGTGTTCACAATGTTCGAAATCATTTCCCAGTGAACGTATCTTAAAGGACCACATGAGACTCCACATAAACCATTACAAATGTTCGATGTGTGAAATGACCTGTCCTAAACCATCAGTTTTAGCAAAACATATCAGATACCGTCATATGAATGATAAACCGTATGCTTGTAAATTTTGCGATTATAGGTAATTGCGATTTATAATTATTTTAATTAATAATAAAAAAAAAACAATGCTATTATAGAGGTGTTTCAAAGCATAATCTTGATGTACATTTACGTCGTCATCGTGATGAAACAATCAATTGTGAAGAATGCGATTATAAATGTCGTTCAACATTTAGTTTAGAACGTCACCAACAAAAAATGCATGGTAAAGATGTTATTTATTATGAATGCCATCAATGTCAGAAACGTTTTATACGTGGTTCTGATTTAACAAAACATTTATTAAAAAAACATAATTATTATTGGCCAAGTGGTCATTCTAGATTTCGTTATAAAGAAGATACAGATGGTATATATCGTTTACAAACTGTACGTTATGAAACATTAGATGTTACAGAAGAAATTATAAAAGGTAAAACAATACAACAACCATCTGATGTTGGTAATTTGCAATATGAAGTATTGAAGAAATTACCAAATAATCCACATTCAATATGTGTATTTGATGTTAAATTAACTGATAAAAATGAACAAAATGATGAATTACACGAAGAAGAGGACGAGGAGGCGGCTGTAGTAGAACAAGACACACAGATACAAGATGATGGAATTGTTAGAATCAAAGAAGAACACGTTGATGATCCCGAAGAAGAACTAGAAGAACAAGAAGAAGAAGAAGAAGACATAAAGCAAGACGCAATTGATATTGAAGATAATGAAGTTGTAAATAAAGTTGTCATTACAATCAATGATGTTGATAGAAAAGGTAACGTTTTGAAATGCGAGATTATTGAGTCTAGTGAGATTGTTTGTAATAAAGGTGATCCCAAGTAAATAATTTCATAATTTATTTGTATATGCATGTACAGTTAGAGACACTTCATCTAGTAACATAGGATAGTCTTGAGGATGGGTACTTTGTCCAAAGATTCTATCAGCCACCTCTTTTCAAATCCGGACAAAAGCTATAAGAGTGTCGCAGTTCTTGCAGTTTTCCTATGTTTCTAGATAAACTGTCTCACCCTGTATAGGTATGTATATCACAATTTTATTTTATAATTTTTCTAAATTTATATACAAAAATTGTCATTATCATGTAAAAAATAATTGAGCTTACACATTTATATATAATTTTAGTCTTAATTTAGAGACGTATGTCGTTGATAAGCAAAATTAAGTAGAAGTATATGAAGTATATAGTGAGTATTATCGAAGAATTTTATACAAAAAAAAAACAAAACAAACAAAACAACCAAGTCTTTCTTTGAGTATTTTACATTCTACTACTATTGATGCCTTTCCATGTAACATTATTCCTTTGATGCATCTGTAATGAATTCCTTTTACTCCCATATTCATCATCTTGGAAAGCATTATTAACATGACCACCATTCTCGAATATCTCTTTAGCTGGTATACTACTAGCAACACTATTCCGATGATTTCTAACATTATTATTATTGTTGTTATTATTATTACTATTAAATTCATTTTTAGCACCTAATGTTTGCATTTGTGATTTTCTACGTTCAGCCATTACAGAATTAATACGTACTTCTAATGCTTTCATTGTTTCACGGCGCATTGTTAATCGACGACTTAATACTGGTGTACCACCTTCAGCACCATTAGCATTTAATTTTGCAAAACGTTTCTTAAATGCTACATCTAATGTACCGATTTGTCGTTTCTTTTGTGCTGCACGTTCTAAATTATGTATTGTTTTACGACGACCAATACGATCCGGTCCAGAACCGGAATCATTATCATAATCACCATCATCGATACCTTGGAGTTTTTGTAATTGTTTGACGATTTCCACAGCTTGTTTATCAAGTAGAGCATTTGGTGATAAATCTTCTTTCTAGAATTTCCATCAAGATTTGCTTAGTTTTTGTTTTGTTTTATTTAAAAACAATAATATTATACCTTTTTCGTACAACAGAGATTCAATTCAGTTGATGCCAGAATATGGGCGATAGTACCGAAACGATGGAACAACATAGCAGTGAATTGAATGACCAGAATCAAGGCGAAGAAGAAGACGAATACCAAACCAATAGGTTCTAGTTGTAGATATTCTTTTGAGATGTGTACCTAAATAGAGTTTTTTTCGTTTAAAACACTTTACATTTAATACAATTAATTAGAGATGAAAAAGGGTTAATTTACCCCAAATTTCCAGAAAATAGATCATAGTCGAGTCAGATAAAATTTTTTTTATCAAAATTAATTATAGAAATGACTCAACTTTGGTCTAAATGTATTTCTGTACAATGGAGATATAAATATTAACATTATTCACAAAAAAAGATGGTTTAGATTTATAGGGAATAGATCGATTGACGAAAGAAATGGGTTATATGAATTTGGATGTAATCCAAATATGGTTAAATTTGTAAGATTTAAAACGATCCCTAAATTGTTGTCTTGCCAGAATTTGGCTTGTTTTGCCTTTAATATAAATAATCTAAATATAACTTAATTATAAAAAAAAATCGGTCCAGGAAATCGATAAGGACAAAACTCTGGAACAGTGGAATAGTTTGCATTTTTTCGGGGAGAGGAATTTTGTGATATTCTGGCAATTTTAGATTCATTAAAATAAAAGAAAAAAATATGTTAGTTTTAAATCAGTGTTTCCTAAACTCTGGATCACGACCCTTAAGAAAATTCTGATGTAGTAGAAGATACAGAAGGATCCAGTGGGCCGTGGATAATAACAGTTTGAGAAACACTGAATTAATGTTAATTCCTTCACATTTCAGTGTATCCTATATATAGTGCTTCTGTGTTAAGCCCTTTGGGTCGTTTTCCAAAGGGTGCCATAACAATTAATCTTGATGTGTGTATGTATAATAATTTGTTTATTTTTTACATTATTGTTCTTTTTAGAGATTAGAACAAAAAAAGGAATGAAGTTTAAGAAAATTATTCGCGCAAAAACCCTTATAAATTATTCAATTAACACCAAATGCATGCTTGGACATTACTATTTATAAAGAAATGGCCCAAGACCATCACAACAAACAAGACACTGGATTAGTATCCAAAATCCATAAATATAGAAGACAAACTTTTGTTTTGTTTTTCGAATATAATACCTCAGAAGTTTCCTCAATGTATGTAATATTAGTTCGTACTCCCAGCGGCCACTTAACATGGATTTGATCCTTATTAAGTTGCAATAGGAAGACGACTAATACAAATAACGCATTGAACATGAAGAACGCAAATACCGATTTATTTCGGAGTTCAATCAACTCCTTTGCTATCCTGGCCTGGATATTTATTAACCCAGAACATAAACAAGAAACAAAAAAAAAAAAAACGTATTAGTAAAGCAGTATATTGGGGGTTATCACATGATTTCCTTGTTCATGGGGCGCAATCTATATATTTTTGTTTTTGTTTGAAGCAACGAAACCATGTCAAACCCCATTTTAGTTACCTCTTGGGTTGTTTCATCATAGGTTATGTTCGTCCTAACGCCAAATGGCCATTTGATATGTAATACGTCCTTTTTGAGTGTCAGCAGGAATACTATGAGGACGAACAATGCATTCATCATAAAGAAACCGAACACAGATTGATCACGTAATTCCTTCAAATCAGCTGCTATACGGGCCTATAACGTTGCAGATTTTATGGGTATTTGTGTTCGTTTATTTTCAATATTATTTTGCTATAGTTGGGGGAGAATTTTTTTATTTTAAAGAATTTTAAAAGATTTCTTACCTTTTCTTCTTTATTTTCATCAATTGGATAAAGATACTTTTCAAGAAGATCTTTCCAAAATTGAATTTCATTACTACTTAAAAATTCAACTTCACCTTTTCTCACATCAGGATCTTCAATCCAATACGGATTAACTAAATCATCTCGTTTATTTTGTGGTACAGTTGATGAAGATTCTGATTCACTCTCATTAGATGAATCTTCAGCATTCTCTTCAGCTACAGCACGTAGATGGTGTTCTCCGCGTGATGAAGCCGACATACTTCTTTTACGTGTAGCATGTCCTGTAGGATCAACAATTCTACAAATACAATAACATTATCATAAATGCTATTGAAACACAACTTTCAGGTACATACTTCTCCAAATGTTCGAGTTTTTTATTTAGCATCTCCAAGGAGTCGGCAATATTAATCAGAGAAGCTTTTTCATCACCAGCTTTCTGATGTGTGCACAGCATACATTTGAATAAGCCAGCTAATGAGATTTCAATGCTACCTTCATCATCGTCACTAGTACCACCGCTTTGTAAGAATCCAAGTAAAGATTTTTGTTTAGCTTTCCTCTTAGCTTCTTCAGTTTGTTTCTTTTCTTCTTCCAATTCTTTTTTAGTTTTCTTTACTGCAACTTCTCGAGTACCCCAAGATACAACATTCAGATTGATAATTGAATATAAAATCAATAGTAAGTACATCGATGGAATAGATAAAAGATAAATGATACCGGGTGCAATACACCAGAATTCTTGTGGATGGAGACAAGCCGCTATCCAAAAAGAACCAACCATGGCTATCAAGAAAATAGCAGAAGGCGAACCGATACCGTCTTCACGTAATTGAAGAGCAGTACCAACAATTACTGCCATCATAATTAATGCATATCCAGTTGATAGAATTTGGGCAACAAGTAATTGGATATTTGATTTACATGTGAAACATACTAACATAAAGAAGAAGATTGGAATAATATTGTAATAGAAACTTGTCCAGTTATCGATTTGGAAAGCAGCCACGAAAGCTCCTACCAACATAAGAAATATTGTACCAGGGCCTAATATTGTACCGCCCATCAAAAGAATTTGATAGCCGATATAAGGCATTGATATATTGTCGTTGATGTCGATAGTTCTTTTGGAATCCATTAGAAGATCCATAATGTTAGCGATGGTTGATGGTACCCAACGACGACGTTGATTGTAAAACTCGTTGAAACCTTCAGGAGCATGTGTATAGGCATCGGAAGCAGCTGAATATTCGACACGATAGCCTCTTTGCAATAGAAGTGTGCATAACCAACGATCTTCTCCTTGATCGTATTGGACGTAATGACGAGCTTCAGCAGAGCTATTATGGCAAAATTTTGATTATTTTTTTCTTTGTAAAATTATCAAATATAACGGTTTTTACCAAGTGGTGTATTTTTTCATTACGTTGTCATCCATGAGGGCTTTGCCTCTGAAAAGTGAGAAACATCCAGGACTACATAATACACAACCAATTACGTGTTCGGTGGCTTTTTGGAGCCAATGCCCAATAGCGTATTCGAACATTTGATACCAAACCATAGGACCAGAACCTACAGGGTGGATACGGCCACAAGCTGCCCCTAAATTACAATTTTTCAATTAAAGACGAAAATTAACAACCAACAACTACGGAACAAACCTAGATTCCTGTTTTTCTTCATTAAATCGATTAAAAGTAATACAGCAGACGGTTGAAAGTCAATATCACCATCTAGTGTTAACAAATACGTATTTTCAGCTATTACAGCTTTCCGGTCGACTGAAATCGGCAATTCCATTAATCTGTGACCGAGTAGGTAATACATGTACATCACTTGTGACCATCGTTTTCTGTGCCTAATCTTCATTTTATCTTTTAAATGAGCAATCATTTTGGTCTTGCCAGGTAATTGCCAAATTAATCGTCCACCATATGGTGTTGGTATCTTTTTCGGTGGTCGGATTCGCATATAAGTTTGATGGACATCAGATGCTGCCTCATCAATTGTCGATACTAACAATTTAACGAAACGATTCACTTGGGTGTCGTCATCGTTGTGGTCGGATATTTCGAATGCGTCATCGAAAAATATATGAGCTGTAAAATGTTTGTTTGTTTTTTTTTTTAAATAAATTATTTAAAATAAATTTTGGGGAATTTACTTTCAAATTCGTAATAGTCGGGATCAACAACACGCAGATATTTTTGTGCGACTCGTCTAGCCGATTGGTCCTCATCTAATCGTAGAATTGATTTTAAAAATTCTATCATCTCTTCTTTATTCTCATGCCACATTGTAGCACAACTATAAATACGTGTGATGTGATCGGAACTCTTCACAGTTTTTGCTGATGATGAATCTGTATGATTCGAGATGGTTTCGTAATATTCGTCACCTTTCTCCTTTTGGATCTCATCTAAATCTTCTGTTTTAACATCAGCTTCATCGTCACGTCGCCGATTCATACCCAAACTTTGATCGATCAACAATCCATCATACATTGGTGTTACGAATAATTTTTCGGTTCTAGCTAAACGTTCACATTTCGGCGTCCAAATATGCAAAGTTATCCATGTTTGTGATAACAGCCACACTAACCATATCCAAGCATGTTGGTGGGAGATGAAATTGTTTAAAAAGGTAACTGGTGGACTATCAAAGAATAAATACGATGGAATTGTTTCGTAGAAGAAACACGGATCACCATTACGCAGACCACAGGCGGCTATCAATAAAGATATTGAGACGGGAATTGTTAAATTGACTGGGAACGCGTAAGAGAAGCCCTGTATCATGATTTTGCAAGCGAATTTACCAAAAATATAAGCAAAATACGATGCCATTATGTTGATTAACAAAACATAAATTGGCGTCATATCATTAGCAGCAATAAAAATATCATCACCTGTTGGTATAATTTCGGAAATGTCCGGTAATGAAGTACCACCTAGTGTGGGTTTTATTTCTAGAATTTGAATTTGATGTGCACCGAAACCTTCAGAGAATTCTGTGAAGAAGAATGAAATTTCACCATCTCTGATAAGAATGATGAAGATCACAGATAAAAAGAAAATTAAACATTTCCATATTGATACAAACATGTAGGTGAAATACCGGGATGCTTCAAATTGTTCTTTTATTTTACCTAAACGTTTAATGATTGGTATTGGTGATTGTTTCGAAATATAATTCTCCCACCAACCTAATGAGACTAAGAAAATTGCTATCGGTATAATCCACAAATCTGGACGATGTTCTAAAATTGGCCATACAACAAAACCGGTAGCTTGTGCAACAATTGCAAATAAATCGATAACAACTTTAATAAATCGTTGGGATTCTTTATTGTTGCGCGATAATAGACCGAGTACACCGGGTATAAAACAAACGCAATTTGTTAACATTGCACCTTTAACAACATCAACATCGGGCAGTATATAAAAGACCAATATTGCTAAGCCGATTGTGTGTAGTGTTTCAGCCAGACAGACGATCAGGAAATGGGCGAAATTTGGTCGTTTTGATGATTTAAAATAACACATTCTTGTCGAGCGAAAGAGTGAACCTAACTGGGGTACCCAGAAGGCAAAAATTATGCACCACATCCATGCTACACGCTCGGGGGTAGGCAGCTTGACGATGAACTCTTTCTCGCGACCTAGAGTTTTGAAACAGAGAAAAAAATGGTGGCATCTTTGTTATTCGGTGCATGATGGTATAGACTGAAATCTCGATTTTGATCTCCATTTTCTTTGTTACTGAAACAATTCTTAGCTAAATGTGAAAGGTAGCATTTGTCAAATGAAATGGAATTTTGCCACCGTTATGCTGATCATCTGGAGGTAAACATCGAGATCTAGATTTCTGCAGCATATTTACCGTAATCTTTATTACAGAAAGTTGTTACTTTATCCGCCCTTAATTGTGATGTCATAAACAACAGTGTACCCTTTGATATAACACCAGATGCTAATACTATCACGAATGTTAATAAATAAGCAAAAACTTTGAGTATTTTCACAGTGAGTTCTAAACATTTTTGATTTGCCATAGAACCGGATTCTTCTTTGATTGGAGGATCTCGGAAAACGTCCCATCCTTTTGTTTCTTGGACAGTTCTAGAGCTGTAAAATCATAGAAAAAACAAATTACGGTGAATTGTTTGCTAAATTGTTTTTATTTTGTTTTAATTATAATATTGTGTGTAGGCGAGGTCAAAAGCCGTGCTTTTCTTTTGTTGTTGTCGCGGGCAAAATCTAAAATTCTCTTTTTGAACAACCGGTTGTATCTATTTATAGTTTGTTGGAGAACTGTGCAACAGCAAAGGGTGGAGATCTATCAAGGACATTGTTGCATTTGATAAAGAATAAATAAGGAGCGGAATTTTACGACCTCTTGACATTGGTTCGTAAAGAGAAAGCTCTGTTGATTGTAACTAAATTATATATCGGAATTCTTCACGCATATCGTTTACAAATACATAATTTCCTTATTGTTATCATCATTATTAGGTACTACTAATGTATAGCAATGATAATAGCAAGGTCGTTCGTAAATCCAGTTTTAATAATAATAATAATAATAATAGCAACAACATAAAGTGAACGTTCACTTTCTAGTCTTATAGTGGGAGTTAACTAGTTCGATATCTTTGTCTTCTAAATCCATACAGTTATGTTGTGTCTTTGATTTCCCCTGACATATCCGTCTCTTGAAATTGTCGTTATCCTTGGCATTTCACTTTTAACGGTTCTTTTTCTTATACAAAACACTTATACAAAGTTTATAGAATTTCACAAAATTCTTTAATCATAATTTTCATGAATCAAACAACACTTACCTTCCACCATAGATGTTCTCTGTAAGTGGTGAACTTTCATCATCTGAGAAATTGTCATCGCTGTAGTTGGTATCATTTCGCAACCCTGTTGAAGCCATTTTTTGTTCTTGTTGTTGTATCGCTTCTAACTAGAAATGAAATCATAGCAAGTTGCAAAAGGTTTTTTTCTCATAAGAAACAGGATATGATGATAAGTCTCGAAATTTCTGCAAAATTGTCCAATCGTATTGTTTAATTGGATTTTTTTTTTTTGTCTTGTTTGTCGATATCAAGTATAACTGGGTATTAAGAACACACCTAAATTTTATCCTTCTGTCTACTCTCTTCCGCAATTTGAATAAATGCAAAAGGCGTCGGTAATGCTATGCAAAGAGACCTTGAATGGCAAAATGGAAAAAATTGTTTTCAGTAGGAAATTTATTAAAAAAAATTAGAAAAGTTTTGTTATAATTTTTTCTGGTTATGTTGGTTTAGCATATCACAAAATTTAGAAAGCCTATCCAAAATATTGTAACATTTCATAATTGTTTTTATTAAAATATCGCGTAATAATAACAAAATTATGTAATTAGTTGCCATGATTAATTTTTGTTGCAGTTCAATAAATACTTTTGTTAATTCGTCAAGGGTTTTGCACAATGATTTTGGGGATTTTCTGTCATCTACATTGTTTGTCATCAATTTTGATGACTTGCTTATTTGTCGTAATCTTCATCTTCGTCATGGGCAAGATTGGGAAATCATCTACGTACTAGCATTTTAATTTCGTTATAGATCAGTCAAAGGACTGCTATTAAAATAAGCCCTCAAGATAAGTGATAGAGTAAAGTCCAGTTTATGCTAGAGCTTTGTTAGTGAGCTGAGGTTTGTTACAGTTGACCAACCAAAGAATCAAAAAATATATTCGATTGATAGTTGAATTGGTAATGAATTCTGAGTAGGTCTCGGTATCGGCTTCTAAAATTGGTCTGTTGTAAGGTTTACTACGCTCGACCAAATCATCAAATAGCTCTACAAGGATGATTAGTTGGAGATAAAGATTGTGATCGCGACTTTCTTAGAATTTTCATTGTTTTTCCTCATCCATGGTCTCATCTTCAATCTTAGATTTATTTTGTCGTAATATCCTCTCATTAATATTAAAATTAGCTAATTTTTAAATACGAAAAATACAAAACAACAGAATAATGTATAATGTGACCTTAAAGCTAATATTAAAGAAAAATAATACAATGCTTTGTCTTTAAATATCATACCGACGAATCTAATACAACGAATCAAGATATGTTGGAGATGTCGCAATCGTTTTTGATATGCAAAAGACTTTATTAGATGTTGTATGGGAAAATTTTTGAAAAAACAAACAAAAATATAACATTTTGTATTCTATTTAATTTACAATTATTATTGTGCGAATTGGGGCATAGAAACATGAAACAATTCCATCAATTGAATGTCAATTTCTGACCGAAACTTACAACAAATCGTTATAGAAATAGTAATTGTCGACAATCGTGGTTGTGCAGCTGAAGTATAAACGACCTACTTTCTCTTATATTTGATACAGATCATAATAAGATATTTGTCGATAATTTTATATAAAATCACTTTAATAAATTATTTGGACAATTAGTTATCTAGGGGCTACCGAAAACTCTTGATTGTAGACTGTAACATTCACTTTTATTTCAATTGGACAGCATTCAAGGTTTTCAATTATTTTTAATAAAAAAATCGATTTATCAAAAAGAAACAATTTTGATTACTCATCTCTTTTGCTGAAATAACACAACCTTATGTCTCTATTTTTAATACAATAATAATTTGTTAAATAAGAAGGCTAGTTCAAGGTCTGTTTAAATGTTATTAGTCTTGTTTTTGTTGAATTAAACATTTCTATAACACATATCTATTCATCTCTATCAAATTAATACCGTTATTTATTTATTTTAAAATGTTCAACTTTATAATTGATGAACACGTAATTATTGTTTTGTTAAATGAAGAACCATTCATTGTTTCTTACGTGTGTAATCATCGCTACGTTAATTCCAGTTATGTCAAATACCGTTGTAACAATTACAACATTAATTAGAATGCTCGTCTTTATGAGGCAAGCATTACTATTTTTAGTAGGTGTACAGTAAACAACATTGATTGTCTTCTTCTTTATTTTTTGTTTTGTTTTGTTCATTTCTTTTTTCCTAAATTATTATCAAAGTTTATTCACATTAGAAATGTAAATAAACATTATTGTTATAATGATAATAATAGAAAAAACAACAATTGCCAACATTTAAACAAAAACTGACATAGTTCTTAAATACCTTTCACCTTTTAGTATGAGAGATTTCAACTGTACATCAGACGGGCAACCTTTACAGCTTTTAATGTCAAATTTATTCGATTTTCCAACATTTCTATAATTAAAATTTACTTCTTATTCAACATGAAAGTTGGAAAATGAGGAAAAAAACAACAATATTTGTCCTACTTTAATATAATTAGAAAGTTTTAAATTTTGCTTAATTCGGTAGGTCCTGAAATTCCGAGACTTTCCTGCTGTTATTAGTATTGTTATTGTTGTCATATTTTACTTACAATTTAATTATTAATCTTGGTATTGAGTATTTCCTTTTTATTAGCAGGAATCATAGAACTAGAGAATTTGAACACAATTTTAATTTCATCGTTTTGTTTTAAATTAATTTAATTTAGAATTATTTAAACATTATGATTCCATATGTGATTATGACTAATTTTAACACTACTACCAAAAAGAAGGTAAAACAAAAAACACAAGATTCTATTGCAAACCTACGGCTATCGGTCAAAAAACTAAAATAATTCAAGAAGTTTAGTTTCTCTTACTTAGTAAAATGCGCACGCGTATATTAGGTGATTGTCTTATAGAAGGTGTATGTACTGTAAATCTTCAACAACCTTATAAGACAATCGAAAGTCTTGGATATTATAAAAGATAATCTTGATTGTTGGGAATTTCAAACGCCTCTTGAGCAGGCAACTTCTTAAACAACAAAAAACTTTTACACTTTTTTGGGGCTCTAATTTTGTTACTTGCCAATGCCAGATTAATAAGTTATGGGTCCTGGAGCTCACTGAAGTCTTAGGCCTCTAGTATCCATCTCTATAGAAGTCGAAAAAACCACTAGCCTTCTGTTCTGATCGAGCCGTGGAGCATATGCTCCTCAGCTGCCGCCTTAATCCGGCTTTGTTTATTAACTTCCACCATTTTTTGGTTTTTTACAAACTATGTGACAAAGTTTATACAGTCTGAGTAAGAACTCTATCTCGATTTGACAATACAGACGTTTCCTACGTTTGCTAGTCTTATTATTGCGACGAGTATCTTGTATAACACAGTGAAATTGTTCTACACAGCTGTTTTGAAATAGTGTTCTTAAAGTACCGTGTTATTCAAGCCTCAGGTGCAGTTATGCATAATAAATAATAGATAGCGCTAGTATCAAATATTCCACAATTTATTAAATTGTATCGCAACACCCAATACACTACAGGTTTAAAGGAAGTATGACTCACTAATGTGAAAAAAGATTCATTACGCATTAATGTAATTGGTTGCAAAATACGCAATGTGTGATATTTGAATTTTTGTATTTCTTAATAGATAAACATTTGGAATCGTTGTAGAAGTGAAATTTGTACTTCTACTTCAGTTTATTGTTTTATGATTAATTTAAAATAAATAAACAAAATATTTTTGATATTTTTATTGTAATTGTAGCTCAATGGTAACAACACACACACACAATAAATTTAACTAAATCCCACGAATTTTTCTAATTTTGAACTAAAATTTTAGACTAGAATTCTCTATCAGAATCAGAGACAAAAAAACAAACGATATTGGCCAAATTACACAATCTACTCGACTTTCTTCATGTTACATTGGTTAATTTTCTTGAAATAATCTTTTCTCAAGGTTTTATTCAGATATCCACCGATATACATTCGTACCCAAACTGGTGGAATGCTTGTTAGAAAATACTGAAACAAAACAATGAAATTATCGTAATGTTTGATGAAATTCTTATTTAAAAGAGAAATAATACTTGAATTCCATGCGCCCAATATCCAGTAGATTCATCTACTTTACCTAATGTACTGACAGCATATTTTGCATAAGTTTCAGCATCCGGTACAAACATACTATTTTCACGTAAACGATCACTGAAGTGGTTCATTTTCGTATTTATAAACATCGGTGATAGATGCTGTATAGTTATACCATATTTTGAATATTCATATCTTAAAGCGGCTGTGAAGCTTTTAATGTATGCCTTTAAAAATTTGCAAAAATAAAATTTATAATTAATGTTTTAATGTTTCGATTTTTACCTTTGTAGCTGCATAAACTGTCATTAAAGGTAACGGTTGTAATTCAGATCCTGATGATACGTTAACAATTGCACCACGTCCAGACTTTTTCATATCTTCAATTAATACACGTGATAATAATGTTACAGCACCAACATTAATTGTTATTATATCCCATAGATCCTGCTCAGGTACTTCAGCCAAATACATTGGATACTCGTATTGTTTGCCAACGTTGTTTACTATATTGAACATTCTAAATTACCTATATGTTGTAAATGGAATTTTTTACACCTTCAAAGAGCGAATTATATGATATGTATGATTCGTACGAGATACAATAAATGAAAGTTTGGAAAAATTCAAAGTTGCTTGTAGATTAACAATAAGATAAGAAAGTAGTAAGCAAGACGTAACCCTTGGCGGAAAATTTCATGCGGAAGTAACAAAATCCGAGACCATATGATGAAGAGGATATACTCTAATGAATCACCCCAAAGTAACCGCATTCTGATTCTTTAAGTGTGTATTTTTTTTTTACTGGAAGAAAGTCGTCTGTTATTGGGTTTAATTAGAAACTGTACGTTCAGGTTGATTGACTCTGAATTGCGGTAGATTTAAAAAAATGAGTGTGGCTCAGTTATGGTTGATGAAAGAAGTAAGAATTGCTAGATCAGGCGAAGTTACAATTCTAGAAGTTGTAGGAGAAAAACGTCAAATGAAAATTAAGCAAATTCTAATCAATACACTACTCCAATTTTGCAAATTTTCGGTAGTTGACTGTAATCGAATAAACCCCAAAATGAAAGGATTTGACAAAAAGAATGACTTTTACAAATTAAGAAAAGGATCAAAATCGCAATTCACATTGTAGAAAAGTAAGAAAAGTAAGTGAAAAAAAAACATTCATACTATTTACGAATTATACTTGAATTGTAAAAATGGTGGATGCGCCGGGTGACATGCAACAAACAATACTTGATTTAAAAGTGTAAAATCAAATAATTTTCTATGTAAATCATTAAACAAACAAACAAACAAAAACATGCTGCATGTTGTAAAGAATTTTCTGTTTCTCGAATTGCCGATTTCTAAAACATAAAACCGCGTTGTTTTGTTGTTGATGTTGTTGTTCTTATATGAATTTCCATAAAAGGCAACAACAAAATTCTTGAAAATGCTAAAGGCTCTATTATTTTCAAATACAAAAGCGATAAACTTTACTTCTTACAACCATCGTTAAATTGTTTCTTAATTCTAATAAAAGAACTCTATTACAACAAATAAATTTTGCAACACTTAACATTATGACATTTAAAATGGTTTGTAAAATGTTAGAAAATTATTTGATTATTCAAAAAAGAAGATGATTAAAAGAAACACTTTCTTTTCTCTCCTCGCTTAACATTTGTTGTTTTTAATCACCATTGACCTCATACACGAACCAGACGTGTTATATCATTGAATGATATTGAAAACCAATTACTTACGTGATTATTTAAATGGTGGGAGTTTCATTATTAAGGTCAATATTATACTTTTTTTTTAAAAGAGTTTTTATTATTACTTTCTATTGAAATTATTTTAATTTATTTCCATTATACCCATAAAAATGATGAACGATGATTGATGATGATCATGATGTGGATAATAATGATAATGAAGCTATACTGTTGAATAATAAATATTTAATAAAAACTAGACTTACCCAATATCGAGATTTTTAGATCGTCTAATTGTTTTCGTACTATATCAACAGCTTTACCACCCATTGAGAAATCAGCGGCTATTATTTTTGTTTTAACAGAGAATTCCATCTCTTTAGAGATGCATGCAATAGAAAGAAAAAGTGTTTTTTATCGTTTCAAAATTGTAGCTATAATAATTACCAATTTCACGTGACGTCTTCTGTAGTTTGTCTTCATTTCTACTGACTAAAACAACATTAATACCACGTTTTGCTAATTCACGGGCATAAGCTTTACCGATACCATCCGTACTTCCTGTGATTACTGCAAAAATGAATAAATAAATAATTTTTTGTTTAAAGATTGCAGAAAAAAACAACTGACAGTCTAGAATTCAAGAATATGAATACAAAAGAAAGAGTAATTGTTGCGGAATGATTCAACAGAAAAACGATCAATAGACGGTCAACAGACTGGTGAAAATTTTTTCTTTTAGATAAACAACCAACAGCGATGTTGTAATCTTTAAATAAATAACTTTCAAATAATCGTGTGGGTTGTAGTTTCAAAATCAATAAATAATTTCAACTTACATGCCCATTGTCCGTATTTTTTTAGTAAAGAGGTTTCTTCGTTGGGTAGAAATAATGGCACTAGAAATGCACGTATAATTTGCAAAACACTCCAAATTGAACTCAAACAGAAGCAGAATAGAACAATTGAGCCTAAGGTAGCTAGAAGTAATGTGTAGATGTTGCAGTCGAACATTCCTGAAAATTAATGTATAAATTTAGATCAATGATGTGCATTTTTTCTGTATGGTTGCAGCCTTAATCGATTTTATCGATAATGTAGCATAAATAATTACTAACGCGTGTTGATTGATAATTAATTCAATTAATTAATTAATGGATGGCGAAATGTAAAAACCGGTGATGCAACTGCTACATCATATATTTGCATCTGTTTTGGTATTTATTTCGTTGCAAAATTGTCGCAACTTTCACTCAAATTGATCGTGTATATATTAACCTTTTTTATAGATTTATTATCATGTATTATCTTGAACTTATATACCGGTATTTATGTTTAAAGACTTGTAAGGAAATTGGAAAATTGCAGAACATCATGTAATATCTACCCATTATTTTATTGAGTAACAGTTCCTTGAGGCGTTAACGCTGAAACCGATACTCTTCATTCAATCTCAAATGACTCAAGCAAGAATTTCTAATGATTATCTTGATAATAAAAGGCTCTTTCTTCGTTTAGACTAGAGAGTGGCGAGAAGTAAAGATTTCACAGATGGCTAATTTTTACAATTGGCATCATCTCATCTCATAATTCTTATAATAATTAAGTTTTATAAAAGTCTTAATTCTCTTTTATTCTCTCAGTCACTCTCTATACTGCCAATGTTCTAGAAAAAGTGAAATTGGAATATCCCAAATGTTTATTTCTAAAGAAATTTCAACACATGCAAATGTTTGTAAAGATAAAGTTAATAATTCAAATTTAAATCGTTTACAATTTATTTCTAAATAGAAATCTTAAGTAATTCACATTTAAATGTTTCATGAAAAATTCAAATTGTTAATTTTGCTTATTATTATTATTATTAAGCTACAATTGTCAAGTTTACTATGCGGAACGATATACATACATACATACGAGTATATGTTTTATGATGATAAGAAAAAAAAAGAAAAGAAAAACAATATAGTTAACCTTGACAGAAAAAGTTAGAGAATGTCATTCTTTCAGAAATAAATCACTTTGTTATATAACATGGTCGAAAAATGTTGCATTACTGACCTACTTCAAACTAAACATTTGTAGTTTATCTTACATTCCATTAATGCAAAATTATTCATCTTCATTTTCACTAATAAGTAAAGATCGGATATCCGCCAGTTAGAATGTACAAACGAAAGTTAGTAACTGTAACTATAACATTACTAAAATTAGAGCGTTACATACAATGTAAATGAATCTTTAACTAGCGACTTGTATTGATTCCTCTCTATTTATTACTGAAAAAATGGGGTGTATCGAATAAATAACAAGTTCGAATTGATTTCTGAAATTAAAATATGTGTAAAATAATGAGTACCATGTGTTTACGTAAATCACGTGATTTTTTTGGCGCTCCTTGTGTGACTCGTTGAATACTGGGTGTTTCTCTCTATCGCATCATTGTCGTGACCATATGTATGTGAGGAAGCAAGTCAATAGATGTTCCAATTTATTATGTTTATTTTATTCTTGTATATCTACCTCATCAATAATCTTTTGTTTGTGTAACTGTAGATGAAAATATCAACAACAGTGTTAATTGATTGTTTTACCTAATTTTCTATAATTGATACAAGATTTCTATTGACAATTACTGTTCTATCTATAGAGAAATTTGAATTACCTACAGTTATTGTACAAATATATGTTTTTAGAATTTCTAATATACAGTGTACAGGACAAAGGTAAGTAGGAGTTCTAGGATCAAGTCCCGGTCATGGAATCGAACGTTCTTAGATTGTATAGAAGCGTAGATTGATAGTTTAATTAATTAATTAAATCTAATTTCTATATATGATGAGTAATCTGAAGATGTCTAATTATAATTAGCTGTAACAACAATCAGAAATGGTATGAAAGTCACGATTTTTTCTATCAACCTTACACAACCTTAATAACTGTAATTCATCACTAGTATGTAGTGAGATGTGTTGAAAATTGCACAGTTAAATTCTAACACAAAATTAAAATTTGAGTTAAAGCAAAATTGAAGATTAAGATCAATTTTTTTTTTTTTTTTGGTAAGTTGACCAGTAAAATTGTCGAATCACATTTTCTACTGATGACGATAGAGGGTTTTGTGTAATTTCGAGATGTTGATAGAAGTTTGGAAAGGCACTTATTATTATTCCACTACTTGCAAATGTTTCCAAATTCATTGGTTTTATTTTTAAATTTAAGCTATTTTTACATTTTACAAGAAATTTGAAATACAAGATATTGGTAAACCAGAAAAGATTGATCGAAAAGCCGGTTTCCTCTAACTTGATTTTTTTTTTTGGAAAGTTCTTGTTACGAATTCAGAACTTTTAGCAAATTTACAATATTTCGTAATAATAAAATTGCGAATTATCACATTTATGGAAAAATAATTTGATTTTAAAGCAAATTAATTAATGAAAGCAACCATTTTGAGTGAAATTCCATATATTTTTTCTTTTTATTTTCTCGTTATTCTAAATTAGCCATTGCTAAATATATTTTTTTCCTCCAATCTAGATTTGATTTCAAAACTTTCAAATATTTTACAATAACGAATTGTCACACCTATCTGATCTATTTCGCGACAATAATTAGCTAATTTTATTACAAATAAAAAAAACAAAAATAAAAAAAAATATTAATTAGTAGTTTATAAAGAGGAATGTTGATGAGAGAAAATGCAATGATTGATTTCATAGTTAACAACAGTTAGACAAAAAATTGTTTGTAGCTTGTTGTAATTACAACTATTTTTTTTCTTTTTCTTAATTAAGAAATAAATATTACTAAATTCTGAAAAAAAAAAATTGAGGAGGTATGCCATTGACCATTCGATGTGTATTATTTTCGGCGTTTAGTTCTTGCACTAATAGCTTTCTATCTACCTGTGTAGTAGAATAACTTGCATCTTTATAAAACGATTATGCAATTTGTTGGGTTGTTAATGAAATAGTGAATATAGCAGAAATTTACAGGATACTATATGGTAACAACGAGAATTTTGTAATATTTAAAAGTAACAACATATTATTATTCTTATTATTACTTAAAAACAATCGTAATTGCATTAATGTTGGTGAACTTATTTGACCCCAAACATTGTCTGTCATTAATTTATTATAAAATTATAATTAAAATATAACAATTGAATTGTAATCAATTCTATGCGTTATTGTTGCGTAAATGTCTAATTTTAACAATTTAATGATTGATTGAAGAAATCGATTGGATTTTCTATTGTTGTTTAAGAAGAATGCTGTAAATTTCTTTAAGAATATAGATGACGATTTCACTAATTTCATGTTGATTAATTTGCGAAATATCAAATATTACACAAATTAGTTATATTTGTGGAGATTTCTAAAGAATTGTGTGTAGTAATATGAACTGCGTACAAATTTTTAATGAAAAAATACCACCTACATTATTATAAGTATGTAGGTTTATTGATAACGAAAAAACAATAAACGTCCTATTCTTATTATTAATTACTGATAAAGGCAATTTTGCAAGAGCTGTACACAAACAGGTAATTTTTTAATTATGTTGTTTTTTGTATTTTCTGTAAATTATGACTCTTATCATCATTTTTGTAAAGTAATAACAAACAATGATAGTGTTAGAACTGATAATGTAAGTTGTTTTGAAGTTGAAGAAGTCGAGGCCAGTCTATCAAAATTAACAAAACTAATTCTATTTAAGACTGCAGTTTATTTGAAAATCGATTAATAGATAAACAAACAGCATCTGTAAAAAATCAAAAAAATAAGCACCTCTCCTAGGACAAGAAAGATTAATTTGTGCATCCTCAAGTTAGAAAGGGTCAGTTGGCAGATGAGATAATTTTGTGCATTCATTAAGCTACATTTTTCAATTTAAATTTTTTGGTTTTGCAAAACGACCTTTTCTCTTTAAGAAATCAAAATTAACTAATTAATTTGAATGTTTGCTGCTGTGTACCGCTAAAAATTAAGAAAATAAGAAAAAAATCTGACTTACCGCGCATTATTCTGACTTTTATATTTTCAAAAAAAATTCAAATTTGTTCCATTTCAAAGTTCACTATTCAAACTAAAAATATTATTAGGAGACACACAAATTTCGATAATATATAGTGCGCGTTTCACGGTCTTTATCAAACGAAACAATACCGGACAGTGATTATAAAATTGTTGTATGTGACCCTTAACTTCCATACAGATAATTCCCCCCATTACAATTTAACTTTCATGATTGTATTCAATTTATTTACTTATTGTTATTATTATTATTATTATTTTTTCGTTCGACTCCCAGCAGTTTTGTGGTGGGAATCAGGACAGCATCTGCTCGAATATCAACAACAATACACCGGATCGTGTAAGCTTTAAAGGACGACGTGTCTGATTAAAGTTGCTGTTTTTCAAAAGTTGAGTTGGAGGGAAGTGAAAGTGTTTTTTTTTCGATATCTAATACCTATAAGACACACAATTGCGAAATAATCAAGAACAATATTAGATATTAATCGATTCATAAAGTTTGACAAATCCGATAAGATTGTAGGATGGAGTGATCATATAATCAATTACAGTTTTATGGAGATTTGGCAATGAATTTGATGGTTTCTCTTTTGTTGTTTTTTTGTTTTTTATTTTTAACACAATAGACAATTTGAAAGAGGTATTAGTTCAATTGGTTCCAATACATCGAATGGAAAAAACAACTAATGTTTTATTAGTGTTAAATAAAGAATTTCGACATAGACGCCAATAGAAAGTCATAAAACTATTGGCTAAATTCAAAGTTTAATTGTTCATTGTACATCTTCTACAACTACATGATTTAACAATTATTGTAAATAACAAAATAATTATTTATTGATCTTGATGATAACGAAACAACAATCTTATCAATTTATCTAACAATTTATGCAAACAATAGATGTGTTATCTGGGCAATTGTTTGTTTCAAACTAGTTCACTGTTTTCGCATTACCGATTAACATAAATACAATTTGTTTATAAAAATTAGATAAATTGGATCAAGCTTGTATTCAAATTTATTCTGATTTTTGCCTTGGTTATTATTTGTAAGACAAGTTTGTTGAGGAACATTTACCTTTTGACGTCAATTCTTTGCTTAACTTTCCCGCAGAGTTGAGTTAGAAGATCTATGCTGGACTATGTTTTCAAAACAAACAAGTTTTTGTAATTGAGGACGAAGATCTAGACCCCTATTGTCAACATCAACAAAATCATCATCGAGAACGACACTCTGTTCTCTCTAATTTTGTCAATTGTAGCAAAAATTGTGAATTTCGTCACAATAAATCGATTATAAAGAAATAGTGGTTTGTGTGTACAATTCCACTTGCAGACATAGAACTAGACTAGGATTGATTGTGAGATTAGGATTTCCGCGAAATACGAAATCCGTTTACAGACGTCTAATTAAAATTTTTTAAAAAGCCCAGACTACTTAATCCAATTTTAAGCGATTTCTCTTTTCGGTTGGGCACAAATTAATTACAATACCTAATTGTATGCAATAATTGATTGTATTTGAACAAATTATAGACTGATGCAGCAATCTGAACGGTTAAATTGCAGAAACTGCAGAAAGTGAGTGTTTTACTTTTCAATAACCTTGTACCGGTTAAGATGAGTTTCCTTCTTATTATTAAATAGCAAAAGAAACGAAACTAGCATGAAAAGTTCATTAATCTTTCTAAACGTGTTTTGATGAAATTTCGGCAGTGTCGACATATACACACGAATCAAGCTCTGGAAAATAACTGCAATCGGAACAACTATTTTATTTAATAATCGCGTAGGTAAAGTGGAATTATCAACTCGAATATTTGTGTTAGATGAGAGTTTTTTTTTTTTTGGTTTTTGTACTCAAGGGTTTCTTGTCCAGTTCTTATCTGGTCGTTGATAGTGTAGGTGATCCTAAAACATATTTTTCCATGACGTAACCAAGTATAATTGTAGATTGTGTCGGATGCACTTGAACAGTGGAGCACATGTGAAAAATCGATGTCTGTTGGGGTCCGCCCTTTCTTGATAATCTTCCGACCCATAAATATCCGTAATGCGCTCGCATGGCCGTTGGCTGTGAATGAGATAGCACCGACGTCGCGACGACCCGACATAGTCCTGGACCAAAATATATATATATAAGGGCGAAAAGAGAGAGTTAACCGTAATACTCTATATTACCATAGATATGTATATGTATGCCTTGAAACAATATCAACTCTTTTTTCTCTCTTCTGTCTTCTAGTGAAAAGTTGACAAAAAAGAGAACATTGTAAAGGAAATTAGGAATGATTTATGATTTTTTATTAAAATATAGCATGCAGGTGAAGATAAGCTTTAATGATTGATGACAGTTGTGAAGAGGAAAGAAAATTCCACTGCATCGCGATCAGTCGCTTCTGTTTTGTTTTCCTTTTCATTTACACTTCAAATTTGATTGTAAAGTTCAGAATTGTCTTGAAAACACCTTTCGTTTTATTGCTTTACAATCGTTCTTAATAGGTATTATGAAGAAAATAAAGCTTCTAGAACGACTATTTCGCTAATAAACCATACTATTTGTTGCGACTTCTTTATACACTTTTCCGGAAACAACATAATTACGAAACCTTCTCACATTTTTGTGTATGCATCGGACAATCAACTTTCAAGTTCGTTCATAATTTAAGGTTAGTAAAGTGGTATCTATGCAGCCAAATAAACATAATTTTGTACTTTAAAGCACCTATTCAAATTCATATTTCTGTTGCTTGTCACACATAGTTTCACTTCAAGCAGAATTAGTTTGTATGGTGGTGAATCATCACTCTCTTGAGTCAGACACTTTAAAGTTTGTGATTATTTACTTTACTGTTAGGGAATTCCACAAGTTCTATTTCATGTACAATATTTAAAAAAATATATATTTTTTACAAATTTTGAAGGATCCCTGGTGATTTCTAAGCTGTTGTGCATGTTCTGTCTTTAGAGAGTATTGTCCGAAGCAATCGTTATTAGAAGGTATTGTTTTTTTGTAGCACTGGCGTGATTTGTACTTTGCCAGTGGCTTATACTGGAGAGAGCTGTGGTCTCTGTTTCCGCGTAATTATTCATCTGTGTAATTACGCATAAGTTCTCTCTCTTTGTGGAAATGTCTTTTCGTTCAGCCTTTTGATATTGGAGAAAAGGGCAATTCTTGAAATACTGTCTGTTTTTGTAGAACATCAACACCAAGGGCATAACTTTATTAATGCAATGTTGCCAAAAATTTGTTGTTTATCCAAATATCTCCTAAATGTTTATAAAAATACTCAAATTTGAAAATATTGAAGGTAAAGACTGATAGTTGCAACAGTCAAAACAATCGACAAAACAAAGTTGCGGATTACACAGAAGTCTCTTCCAGACAGATGCAAAATTTGAATAAATCCACTAAAACAAAAAAAAAAAAAAATTTTCCAGTATTTTCCAAAAAAAGGATTCAGTTTATTATTCCTTGACATTAAAGTATTTTATGCTGTGACATGCTTCTGGAAAGAGTTTCTTATAGGAGCATTCTACAGATGCAAACAACTGGATTCAGTTAGTAACGATTATCGTGTTTTTGTTTTTATTAAGTCAATGATACTTTCAGTGATGGATTCCACGACGAAATGAAGTCATAATTGGTTACCATTTACAGCTTTAATGGCAACTTAAGTACTTCTACATGTTTTTTTTTTCTTCTTATTTAAGTAAAGATGTATTACCTTAGGTGTTTGATGTTATTTTAACTTTATACGTGAGAATATTAAAAAAATGCAATTCCTCTCAAACCGTCTTTATTTTTAAATAATAATAAGAATAGTAATATTACACAGTAAATATCTATGAATATATATGTATGTTTATTTATAAATGAGTATAGATATTGCTCTTTTTGTTTTTCTTCTTCATTATCCTCAAAAAAAAAAGAGTTCAATGTCCCTATGATATAGTTGCATGCTTAACTATTTATTCTGTTCTGTTTATTATTCATAAAGGCCACTATATGCTATTGTTAACTAAATAGTGACCGTCCCTTGTATAGAGGTGACAAGTCCTATCTAATTAGCTAATTTTAAATATCACTAGCCGAATTTTATATTAAATCTACACAAAATCAATTGCTTCCAATACAACTCATTTATTTCCAAAACTTGAAAGCAATCAAAACGGATGTTTATTTTTAGTTAATTAATTATAATTAATTTAATTGTTACAAATATTGTTATAAACAATCCACAGTGTGGGACAATTTCTCTTGGCTGTTTTTCAAATGTTCCGCTAGATGAAGACGGGTGATCCTTCAACCATTTGTGGTAAATATTTGTCATCTTTGACTATATAATGGAGTATAAGAAGGTACGCAAAAATTGTATATTATCATTATAAAATACCATGCAATATTAATTTGTAATGAAAAATAACTTTATCTACTTAGAGTTAATTAATTCTATAAACTACGACAATCAGAGGGTTTTTCTTTTTGATTCGATAATAATTATTTTGTAAAAAGAAAAACAAGAAAACCAAGCGGAAAAGCACGAACTCCTTTTACAAAGAAATCTACAATAAACTCTCCATATTTACAATTTTTTTTGTTTTTTTTGTTTTAAATTCCATTTTCGAAATTCGAAGGAAATGGAGAATTATCGAAAATTCGAAAAATTCAATTCGACACAATAATTGAATTTTTCGATATTCATTATCAATTTATATTATCGAACATTATCGGTAATGATATTGATGATAATGATGATGATAAATTTTTGATCAGAAACTCTCATCGTCGATTATTATCATATCTGCATCCACAAGGGGCACGAGTCTCTTCAGGTCAATAGAAACCATTGTCCCGGTGGAAGATTTGCTGATTATGTACGATAGTTATCCTGTAAAATAAATAATAATCAATTTAAAAGCTGTAATAAAATAATTTAGTGATCGTATAAAATCAACGGTTTTAAAACTAACTCATGTCTAATTATAAACTAGCTGAAACTATTCCCGTCTCTTCCCGTCGTCCCATAGAATTCTTACAATGTCCTTTACGATGTCATCTCTTAATAAAACTTTTGAGAAATTTGATTCAAAATTAACTCGAATCTAAATTATCAATTTTATTGTTTTTGTTTCGATGTTATTTTAGGGGAGACTTTGATAATTTATTTTCTTTCTTTCTTTCTTATTTTTTTTTTTAATTTTAATTACGCGATTTCTAAAATTGAAATGACATGGGCGAATCTAATGGCTAGGTAGACATCTGTATATTTATAGATAATGTAGCTAGAGAGCCTAGATGAAAGTTGTCGTTTTTCATCAACTTTTATCTTTTAGTTGAAAGTTAGAAAATAGCAACGTACGTGTCTTGTAATTAAAATTCTAAAATTAACAGTCTTTTTTCTTCTTCTGTAAAGTCATCTTATTTGTAATTGTTTCTCCTCCAGCACGTGTCTGTTTCGATTAGGAAAAAATGTTTACAGATAATTTGGCACGTGGTCATTTGGCTCTTATATATTTCCCACACTTATTATTACAAATATACACTAACACATCGACAAGTTTTATACAACCAAAGCCAAGGTTTCCATATGAACATCACCTTTGTGGAAGAGATGCCAATGTAGTGCGTATAGTTAGTATATAAGCTACACACGTCCATTGACAATGTTGAATGAACTTAAAATTACGATTCCAGTTGGCAAGTAGTTGATTCAACCGGAGCCAACTGGGGTGCATTTCTGTACAAATACACATACACACATAAACATTGTATGGGATAGCTGGCTTGTTTACGTAGTGTGAGCCAACCCCGACCATTGCCAGCAGGAGAAACAGTGGGAAATCCTTCCGCTTACAGGAATTCCCTCTAATTGAACGGCAAATTCTAATTAATCCGAAATTTTGACAAGAGAACAAACAAATTCCGTAATTTAATCTGGTGACAGACCTTATATAACAAAACAAAAATTTAACACTAACCTTCATCGAGAATTCCCCATTTCCAGTTTCTCGAGTGTTCTCTAGGGCTCCAGTATGTCGAAAATTGTTAGCTGTTTTTCCAAAAAAAAAAAAAAAAACAAAACCAAAAAAATAGCCGTTGTTTGTTGTAAACTACATCGTAACTTTACGTGTGTCTGTCTACATTTCTCTAACAAAGTTTCCTTTTAAAACAAACGTACTTGACAAGTTCTAATAGTGAACTGTCGTCGTTTGTATGTTGCACCGTCGTCTGGACGCTATCCAAAAGCAAAATTCTCTCTATCTTATTCTATTATTGTGTTGATCTCATTCTACGTCGCCACCGCCGTTCTCTCGGCGTCAACTATCTCTATATATTTATGATAATCTATCCTTTTCTAACATTTTAATATAAACGGTATATAGCAGCAATGCTGCTGCAGTCCTGTCGCGTGCGCCTTCTCTAAAACTCCAAAATACAAGCCATAGGGATATGTTGTTGTATGTGTATATATATGTATGTAGATTGTTTATAGGGTAGATCAGGATATGTTGGTTGCATTATTGTTGCCGTTGCTAGATAGGAACATAATCGAGGACCAACTAGAACTTATAACTGACGCCAGGATTAAAACTGAATTGTTAGTGGCTTAGAATTCAGCACGTTATCCGAATGAATTCTGGATAGACCGTAAACCGACTAGAATTCCAGACTAATTTACACTGCAAACAAAAACAACAAGCAGCTAACTTTCCATAACCTTCTTTAACAGCTACTTTTTTTTGTCGATCCTTTTTCCATCCTTCAGACTTGATTCGATGTCTTGTTTCAATATTTAATATTAACAAAATCATTATGTTCAACATGAAGAATAATAGGAGCCGACTTGTGTGTTATTGCCATGTCATTCTCCTTGGCATTGTGAGTTTCATGAACTTTCAGCATAAAAAAAAACGCTCTAGAGCAAAAAAAAAACACGAATCTTCTCCCTACATTTTCAGTTTTCAGCTAGATATAGTTGTAATAAAGTTTTCAGACTACTGCACTATTTCGTATAAACATTCAACATATCTACAATTTTAGACTAAATTAAACTGGCAAATAACATTATCATATGTTTAAAATATTTATTATGTTAAGTTGGAATGTTCACACAACGAGAGTAGTGTTCATTCGTTTGAGAAATTCATTTAATTTTACAACATTGCCTGTATAAGTGCTGATCTTCTTGCCTGAAAAATGTCAGTTTCTCTATATGGGTAAAAGTAGTTACGAACTGATGGTTTCATACTGCATACAAATTAGGATATTTCCACCAATTTTATTTCAGTCAATTTCAACACGAGTTGGTTAGAAATTGAGTGATATTTTTCAGTAAGAATTGTGACGAATATTTGTATTTAGAATAGAGTAATATGGACATTAATATAAAGCATACAGACAAGAGGCTGGCGCGTCTAAAAGCGGGGGATAGTTTAGGAGACAGGGTTGTTGCTGTATAACGGTCGATGTATCCCCGGTTTTGCTCATCTTTTTACAAATTGGAAATTTCTGTGAGTTATACACACAGAAAAATAAATCTGTCTAATAGTGCATCGAACCAACAAGACTCTCCAACAACAACTACAACAACAAAAAATTAGCCCTTTTTATTATTGTTTGTTGTTTGGTAGCTGGTAGTTTTATATAACTAGAACACTAGTAGTAAAGTTACGATTATTATAAAGATGAAACTAATGGTATGGATTACCGTTAACAACCCCGTTGCGGTATCTGAAAGCGTTACTGTAAACATTACAGTCGCGTTCCTGCAATTACCGCCTTCAATGCTGGCGTCCAAACACCACCACGTTCGCCAATAAATGCTGAATAAACTAGATCACCATCTGGCTACATAGAGTAAAATAGTAGTTGTAGGGAGGAATGTCGATTCTGTTGACAATGTCGCTTTTATGGTGTAATTGACGGTAACAATAATCACTTGAAAACTTTGTTGTACGAATTCCAATTGTAGACAAATTCAATAACCTTTTAAAAATGTTATTCAATTGCAAAAAAAAAATGATGGGGAAAAAATAACAAAAATAGGTGTGTTTATCATGTGGAATGTAGAGATCAACGGCTTGAGGCATTGTCGGAATGCATTTTTCTCCACAGTTTTGTTTTTGTTTTGGTTTTATTTGTAATTGTAATTGCAAATTTTGTATTCATTGTATGAGAGAGGCAAATCAAACGTGAATAGAACATTATCTTTTGTAATGTTGCCGATAGAAGATAATTAGAAAATTTTGAATGCAAAAAACAATAGCTATTTATTGTTGATTTGAACAATTTTCAAGACTAATATAATTATAGAGCTTTTAAAGAATAAATGTGGCATGAATATGGTTATTAGGCAAAAACTGTTTTGGTGTTTGTCCAAGATAACGATCGTAAACTTGTAATAGAGGATATGTAGTCTGATTATATCAACAATTGTAGAATCACGAGGAAAAAATTTTATAAGAAAATTCGACATTGATCCAGTTTCTGAAATTTTTCACTAGAATCTAGATTTTACTGACACGTGCTTTTTATTCTTTTTTCGCTAAAAATACCAACTCAAATAAAAAGAAAAGAAAAGAATTAGGGTATTTATTTTAAGATAACAAAAATAATAATTGAATTTGAAAAAAAAAAGTGTGTAGGTGTTGAATATTTCCTTTTTGTTTTCGAAAAGAACGAAAATAATTTCAATAAAATAAAGATTTGTCGATTGACGAATGAGTAACGTGAAATTTACAAATTCTTGTTTGTTGGAGTATCGTAATTTGAATTTTATGCAAATTTAAACAACATAAAACATCATAGATTAAAATAGAGTGAAACAAAAGGTGTTGTTGATGTTTTTAAAAATAAACATAACGGTATTCTTTACAATTTAAAATATTTTTAATAAAATTCCAAACGGTTGAATTTGTTTGTTGTTTTGAAACATTGACTGATCAAAAGATGATTTGCATTGTTTACTTTACAATCGTTTACCTTTAGTGTGTTGACATGACTTGTTTTTGATCATTTTTATTCTACGGAAATTCTTTAAAAGTTCGAATAATATCAGTTCTCGCACCTTAAAGCAAGAGCAACAGGAATTATTTTAATAAAAATATGTTTAAAAATAAATACTTTTTTGCGGTTTTTGCTATCAGTTTTTATATAATTTCAGGCTTCCCTAACTATTTTTGTCTATTTTAAAGTATTGATTTGTATCAGAGAACTAATTTCATTTCAGCCTACAAATCCTAACCTAAGAGTGACCACCGTACTGTAGTTATACGGGATGCTATTATATTAATATATCCAGAAACCTCTAGCATTGCAATACATCACATACGATATTAGAAAATCTAATAAAACGTCTGATAAGGATGAAATATTTTCTGCAAATTGTGGAGATTTGGTGGAATTTGTGTTTGAATTTCACATTTATTATAAAATTAAAAAAGAAAATAAACGTTAAGTGAATAAAAATGGTGGATGCGCCGGGCGAACATACTTACAATTAGGAAACAATAATTACACTATCAAGCTATACTTGTTCAAGCTGGTATATTTTCAATCAGTGAAAGAAAGACAGAAACAATTATTGTTTGCATTTCTATCCTTCTTGCACTCAAATAAAACATGCCAACTTGACAAGTAAGACTTGGTAGCGTAATCGTATCCTTATACTTCTTATTGTATTTAAAAATAAAATAATCAACCCCTACTTTTAACAAGAGAAGAAAAATGATAAAATCTTGGTAGTATCTTACATACATAGGTTAAACATAAACAAAGAAGTACGAGTAGTATTCCGGTAATAAACTTTTTTCCAAAAAGCGCATCTGATTTGTTCAAAATTAAAATTCTTAGGCACAATGCTATAAGAAAAAATAACAGGGGTTGAGGTAATAGGTGTTTCCCAGTAAAAATACGAAAGATTCAAGTTTCCACCATGCACCCGTTTCCATTTGGGGATGAACGTACCGGATCTAGAGGATCGAGTGAAGTCTCTGCCCCGGGCGTAGGTTTTGTAGGGCCGACTAATTTTACCCTCTATGACAGTAGTTTTCATATAAGAGAAAACACAGAATTAGTTTTATAACAAACATATGTATAAAATAAAAAATTATGAAGTGGATTAGAAATTGCGGCGTTTTACACCAAAACAAAAAATCATCTACGTTCTGGTAGATTTCTATAATTACGTAGAAGATCACTGCTTTTTAAACAGATACCGATAGTCTTAGTTACAGAACAAGTTTTACAAGTAGGGTATCATATTGCTTCATGGATCCGTGAGATAGCGCTACAATCCATTTTTACAACAATTTCTTTAAACAATTATAAATTTGAATATTAATCACTCGTGTATATATAATTCACAAACTTTGTCTATTATTTATAATTTATACCAATTACAATTGTAAAATAATTGCATTACTATTAAATTTAATTGGAAATAATTATTATAAAATTTATAGGGTAATAATAGTTTGAATATTGCAATATTTATATATAAATTTGTAATTGTTATAATAGTAAACTGGATATTCCTAACTAAATTGTATGCAGATTTGTGTATGTAAATTCTAACGTATTTAGAGATCTGTTTGTTGTTTTAATGAAGTTGCAAACAAGCTTTCTGTTTAAATCTCATCCAAAATTACTAAATAGAAATTAGAAATTATCATAAATGTTAATCATAATAATGATAATTATAATGGATGCCATTTTACTGATCAGTATTACAACTTTTATGAAAAATAGAGAGAGAGAGAGATTAGCAATTTTTAATTGAATTCAATTCAAAATTTATGTATAAAGTAGTAAATTGTCAAAAGCTTTCGTCTTAATGAAGCACCATTTCTATTCCTGTAACGTACTGTCTATACGAACCATTGCGACCTTTCTATACACATTTTGAGTTAGTAGATACACCACCGTCACAACCACAATCTTTCTCATTCGATTGGAATCAAATAATGAAGGTACAAGTAGATCGAATACTGGCGGTGAAAGTCTCAAAATGCAAAATCATCAATTTTATTTTTCTATTAATTAGTTTAATTATCATCTTTTATTAACTTCATTTATTGAAGATGTAGCGATAATAAGAAAACATAATAGAAGCGATTGCATTTTACCGGTATACAAGAATGCTGTCCGATTCATTTTACAGACAGATTCGTGACTGGTTTGCCAATTTTTGAAAATGTTTAGCTCTCTATCGCGTATCTTCCTTATTTTCAATTAATGGAAATAACAACTGGAGAACGTGTTAATCATAATTGATTTTTTTTGTATTGTCATTTTCTTCTTCTTCTTCTCCTTGTTGACATTATTGTATTATTCTCGTCATTGGATTTAGAGTGAATTGCTTGACAATGATGTGTTGTGCCGCCTCAAGTGTTCCATGTTAGTTTATCATATTAGAACTGTCGACGAATCTTATAAAGGATGAGTGTCAGGTGAGTCCTTGTAGGATCAAAGGACTGTGAATGTGATGTAGTATTATGATGCCAGTTCAATATTCACGATTCGATTAAAGTCGATTTTCCCTTTGGGATATTCAAGGGTGTGTGTGTATATATATATACCTTTTTCCGATTGAGATGGCTTTAAAGCCACAATATGGAAAATAAGGGATTATATTGTTATCGTTGTTATTTATTCATCACCAGGTCTAAATAGGGGGAAATTTTCGTAACTTATCCTTTATACTGGCCCAACAAATATAGATAACGATTTTAGAACAATGCTAGCCACATTATATGCAAGATTTGATTCTAATTGACAAGTCGTGGATGTGCTTTTAAAGAGCAACAATGAAAAGTGCTGTATTATATCAATTTTTTGCCTATTTCGTCAATCAAAATTTTGTTTTGTCGTCCAGAACGTCGAATATATGGGAAACATTCGTAATTTTTTCTTTCAATAAAAATTCCTGCTAGATCAACTGTAAATATTGATGTTGATTTTAACTACCACATTCCTCTTTATGACAAACTATCCACGATATGGCAAAAATTTTTACGATAAACATCCAACATTATAATCTAGTTTTAGATAAGGCTTATATATTTTTTTTCTGCCTATTAAAATGCCTAATAATAACGATAACGAAGGTAGAAAATCTTAAATTTTAAACTATAAAATTTAAGATAACAATTTTTTGTTAAAAGAATTTATACATGCGTATATATAAAAGCATAATAAAAGTAGAGTTTACAACTCAATTATCATTGATACGGAATCCCATTAAATTTTATTAGGTTCTCTGTTAAACTAATTTAATGATAAAAAGGAGTAGGTAAAAGGTTAAATTCCTTTTACGAGTTTAATAGCATTTTTCGGCAATCCGGATATACATATGTAGTTGAATCGATCCTAAAGTGCGTTTGTATAATACTTTTTGTTTCGGATAAAGTTTCGACAAACTTTGTTTTATTTTTAATTCATTGAATAAAATCAATGGAAATTTTTAATTTGTGCGATCTTTCAGTTGCGTAGGCGTTGCTATTTCAACGACTTGTTCTTTTTTTGTTATTTGTCTAGAGTTTTACTGCCTTGTTTAAAAGTTTTAACAGTAACTTTTTATTGTCCAACTATATTCATGGTGGCCAGTTTTTTTTTGTTTTTTTTGTATTACAATTATAGTCGATATAAATTATTTAGAAGACAATTTACATGTCAGCGTTGTTTATTATAAATAAGACTGAAAGAATTAACAGATAATTGCTTGGTTTACTGAATTTTATTTGACGATAATTATTCAAAATTCGACATTTAAGGAAATTTTGCACCAGTGCTATTTGAATTTGTTTGTTCTTCATTAAACTCTTATTACGCTCGAGGTGATATTTGCAAGATTGTAAAATGGACCACTATTGTTTGTTCCTGTAACCCTTTACTTTTGACTTTGTTATTTTACACTTTCCCTCAAAGTCGTTCGCTTTTTGTTCAATAATCCTCTTATAATTGGCAAATTGTGAAAAAACAACAAAAACAACTACGGACTGCATGCCAAAATCCTTAGATCAGCATATTTGAAATTAGTGGAACAGAAATAAAGTGGGCTAAAACGTTTAGAAGATGACCGATTCTTTCAGCTTATTGTTGAACAAAGCTACCCAATTTCAGGATCAATTTTTGTATAAACAGGTTTCACAATTACCACCCGTTTCCCGATATTTTTGCGCAAAATTCAGACTAAGAAAACATTTTTCTTAGTTATGATAGCAATTCCTAGTTATCTCCTACTACATGACTATAGCTACTAGCTGAAATTGATGGAACATTAGGTATACAGTAACCGTAATAATAAAGTCAACGAAAACAATTCATTAGAAAATATGATGAAGGTAAAATCGGAAAACTCATTTTCTTTCCTCATATAGATATACTGTTGAATTGCTATTACCAACACATACATATTTTATCTGTACGGAAAAGCTTTATAAGAAGAATATGGTTTACTTTATTGAATTTAATGAAGTTCATTTCTGGAAACTTTCTCTTGTCGGTAGATTTTCCAACAAACAAAATTTTGTGGTCCACATAAATTTCCATATTAAATATTTTTAACTAGAACAACAACGATTTCAGCAGCAGAAACAGGTCTTGATTCCTTTGAAATCATCGATTTATTTTTCTACCAGATGAATATTTTAATAAATGCAAATTTTTCTCCTGTACGATAACGAGAATGTGTGTGTGTGTGTGTGTGTGTGTGTGTGTGAGAGAGAGAGGAAGATATTGAAATTTTCAATAATGTTAATAATATACCAATATAGTTGGTTGCTTCTTCGTCTTTCACTTTGTTATTACATTTTCCGTTTTGTTCCTTAAATGGATGTTTGTTATCTTGAATGCGTCGCGTAAATATTCGATAACAATTCATTCCACTCAAGTCCGTTTTCCGCTCCAATTGATATGTCATACGCAATGTATAGATAAAGGGGAGGAGAATAGAAGAAAGAGAAAAGAAATTACCAGGTTTCCTAGAATTCAATAGTTTTTTGTTGTTGTTTTGTGCATTTTCTATCTACACATCGATCTAAAGATACTTTTCTTGTATTATTTTCTAACATCGACTTTCCGTCTAGTATTGCATAGTTACTTTTCAAAAGACGGTACTCGATTATTTAAATGTAAATATTTTACAAAGGAACAGTTTCAAGAACCAACAACAACTTGAAATGCAATCAAAACTTTATAGTAAAAAAAGTCCAGCGGTCAAAAGAAAAATTGGAAATATTACAGTAAACATACAGTCGCTCCATTATGACTTTCTTGCTCCAACTTTTGAACTACTAACAGTATAGCTGTATGGTAGAAGTTACTGATTGATGTTGATAAAAACAACTAACAGACAACCGAAAATAGCCAATGAAAAGTTAAAAGAATATAAAAGGAAACAGCTTGATTCCTTGACATTTTGTTAAAAGTTTCAAATTAGACAACTTTTACTAAAAAAAAAAAAAACAAAATAATAGCATAAGGGTGAAATTTCCAAATGACTGGCAATCACCTGCATTTATCATTTCTTTAAGCCGCCATATTAACCAAAATACGTATTTGTAACGGATTGTATTCGGGATGAAATACCACCTTTTATAGTTTTATGACTTTCACCTTTTATGGTAATGCATTCGGTTATGGTAAAACCACTATTTAACGATCCCGAACAGTATGGTGCATTTTTTTTTGTGGTGAAAACGTGGCAAATGTAGCGTAATTAACACCAGTCGGTGGAGTTTGTTGTAAGATAAAACAGCACCTGTATGAAAACTATTTAGAGAACAAGAACAAGCAATTTACAAAAAGTAGATAAATGAAGAAGAAACTACTACACTCGAAATTATAGTCGAGTTGTGATGACTTTAGATTTTACTTATCTGTAACTGACAGATGCTATAGAGATCGGCAGCGTTTTTATAAGATTTTTGATTTGACAATTTTCTTTTGGCTTTATTGTTGTTGAATAAAATTCGATGTTTAATATATATATTGTGTTAGGTGTAGGCGAAAAATCTTCAATTCAAGTGTCATCAAACGTTAGAAAATACATGAAGAAGAGCGCTTTCTTGTCATGAAACTTGGAATTTATGATGATTACAGTGGGTGTTGCTATGAAGATGGTGAAATATTAGAATGTGACGACACAAGGCGGGACTTGAATGATCTTTCAAAGTTTTACGATACGATCATATTATGTGTGTAGATACACACACACATACACACACATGTACATGTAGTAAAATGTTGTACTTTTACCATGGACAAATCGTAATTTAAACGATTTATTATTTTGCATAAGAACGCATTGCCAGTATTTCATATATTGCATCTCTCATACATATAATGTATTATAGATAGTGTGTATAAGCTTGCATTTATATGGCGTTTGTATATAAATAAGTATACATACAGATACGTGTTGTATATAACCAGACACAATCAACATGAAACGCCAACGCATATGCAAAAGGTCGCAAGTTCAATGCTGTTGCTATATAATGAAAACACACCTTGTGTTTGTTTGCAAAAAAAAAATTATAATAAAAAAAGTGCAAGACTCCTCCTGCTGTGGAAGATGGACTTCAACGATACAATCAACATAAAATATAGAAATTATTTAACAGCAACAACATATGGCGACACAATTAGACTCTACACATTTACCCAAAATAATCTGCGATTATTGCAAAACTATTTTGTGATTTTCCAATAAAAATTTAGATTTTTTTTTGTAATCTTTGGATTTCATCCTAGCTACTACTTATATGTCTAGGCAAGCCTATAATATTTGAAAATAAATCAAGCAGCCCTTCTGTGACAGGGATATAATATTTGGAGACGTGGAATATAGGTAACAAAAGGTGGATCTTGATTTTGGACATAAAGGGTGTAGTCGACTGTGATCATTGCAACATATGCTTGTATATAACACATACGTACATGTTAACTTGATTGAATGCACCATGGCATGTTAAATTTATTAAAAAAATAAACAACACAAGTATTTGTTATGTAGAACTTTTACCGTTGGTGTTTCCAACCAAATACAAGAACATATTCTATCTACTATGGTTAAAATACCACCCTAGGATTTCATAAGACGCCTCCAGGTTTAAGTCTGTGTTAATCTTAATTTAATCAAAGAATAACTATTGATGTTTTATTAATTAGTATCCACCTGTTACTTTGGCGGTCGTAAGATGTAGAAAGTTTGAAAATTCTGATAAGAAATCAAACAAAACAAATCGATATTCAATTGTTTTGATATGTCTTTAATATAATAATTATATTAGAGTATACATATAGACATTAAAATAATGTATGTAGTTACATTATTTAAGCTTGATACTAACAGTATACGGTATAGATAATTGTGATTTATGAAAGTAAACATAGTCAAAGTAATTGCTGGGCAAATATAATGTGAGATTAGGAACGTCAACTGTTTTACTTGTACATACCATGTATGTATAACTGTTAAGTTAACATCACATAATAACAATGTGAATTATAGAGTTGGTGAAATTCGGTAGTATTTTTTTCATACAATCCCCTTCTAGTTAATAAATTTTCTTTTGGAATTTTTTTCTGTAAATATAATTAGTATTTTGCCGATTGTTTTGTTTTTAGAAAATCTTCCTGTTAACTCTCTATTTATTTGCGCACTACAGAAAATCTATTGCTCGTCTTTGACTCTTTAATTTCATTTTCCCAACAAATTTCTCAAGTTTCCAGTTGAAGTCAATTACTCATCAAAACGATGGTAGTGGTCGCTTCGTTTCCATATCAAAAGTTTGAAAGTCAAAGACAATTAATTCTATTAGTTTAAAAATGAATGTATTGATTAGTGTTACGGATAGTTTCTAATAGTTCCCAATGTTTTCGATTAGTAGGTGATCCGAAACATTGAATTTATCGTCTTAATCTCTCCTTTATCCAATGATCTGTTCCTAATTATCCCCATTTACGTTCCACTAAAATCAACTTACACTTCATTATCTAATGTAGTTTGGATAACAAATACGTCCTATACTTACTTTTACAGAACACTTTATCCATATTGGTGTCTATGTATTTGGAATAAAGTGGTAAATTTGTTATTCTTTTATAAGGAAGAGGACAAATTGTCAACTAGATATTGTAAATGGGGAATTTAACATGTTATGAAACATAAAGCAACTCATAAGTTTTAAAAATATCAACGAAAACTTCCATTACTTACCTACGAGTTTGTTTTTAAGTTTATTTTTCTATTCAATTTGTCTTCGTCAGTTTTTCTACTTTCCCCATTTTTACTTTACCTATTTTTCTTTCACACACGAATTGTTTCAAAAAGTTGATATCAAAGTGTGAATTTCCCCTTATATTTCAATCCAACATTGCCATTATTTGAAATTATAATAAAAATGTCTGTTTATTACAAATGGAAAAACTAAATGATCGCTAATCTTTATTTATTGTTAATTTACATAATTATTTATAAAATGGAAATGAGAAAAGTACAACAAAACGAGAATAAGAGGAATAAACACGCAAAACTGCTTAAGATTATAATGGTGATATAAATAATGGAAAAAATAATCCTTAATTCTTAAGTTTACTGGGTAGAGATGTCTATGTTGGCACATTTATCAATATTATTTTGATATGTTTCGGTTGTTTTATCAGATGTTAACGTTTCTCTTTTCATTATTATTACTAAAATAACCAAACAAGGCAGATGTTTGAATTTGTTGTATAAGAATTTCTCTTTTCCACTTATCCAAATGCCCTCATCTTAACTCTACTGGAAATATAGTCCCTAGGGTATCTACACTGAGAGAGAGAGAGAGAGAGAGAGATAAGAAAGAGTGACAGAAAGAGATAGAGTTGCTCAGGAAATCGTCGTCGGAGTAGACCTCTGAAAATCGAGATGGTCTTAACTCGGATAACAAATGGCTATATTTCGTCAGTCCTTTAGGGCAACAAATTATAATCTCTCTGAATTTGTAATTTCCTCTGCATTTATAATATATGGAGTATGTTGTTGTTGTTGTTGTTTTATATTTTTCTTCCGCTAGTTTCATGCCCAACTATAATGATAATAGATTGATAATTACAATATCTTTCTGTCTAGGTAATTATTTCTCTTTAAACGTCAACATTGTTATTGTAGAAATCTCATTAACAAACTATATTTAGTTATGGTAAATGTATAGGGCACATTTTATTCTCTTAGAATGTTGAAGCGCTGTATACCATCCAACACAATTGCATCTTTTATAATCTAGTTAACGTTAGTATACTCCTGGAATGACAACGTTTTGACTTTAAAATGATGCAATAAAGCGGTGACTAGCGTTCCACAAACAAAGTACTGATGCTTTATTTTTGGTGAATTTACATACTTGAATAGTGTTGGAGAGGTTGTGTGTACCTCACGGTCGGTTGTTCGAACTGTTGGACATACGTTCGTATCTGCCCTTTTTTCTTCTTCTATTTTTGGTTTATTTTTCGGATGCTATCGGAAAGATTCTCTTAACACCTATGTAGCCGACCATTAATTTGAAATTTTACGAATAATTTACAAAAATATTCTATGTGCAGTTATTTGTTGTTGTTGTTGTTGTTGTATTTTTCGAAAGTCAATATTCTTCTATAAAGCCAACCGACACCGCCTACACTCTTCCTCTATACTCATCTATCGAGAGCAAGTATTGAATGTCCCTTTAGGCAATTTTGGTATAAGGTCCGAATGAATATGGGGCCGTTATATTAGTGGCGTGACGTGGGTTCGACGTTGGTTTCACCCTACGGCACATAGAATTGAAGACCCGACCATTATAAACTACTATGTCTGACCACTGATTAGAAACGAAACACTAACAAAATATCGCGCCCATAATAGATAAATATTGTCTAAAAGTCAATAGATTACAAGATAAAACAACTTTCTGTTCTTGTTATTGTTGTTGTTATTATTATTGTTATCATTGTTAAGATAGACCGTAGAATTTCAACAATTTAAATGTTGTATAAAATTGAAGTAAATTTGCGTAAAATGGGATGATTTAATTTTAAACTAAACCACACTGCTGGATAAACAGGGTGTGTCTATATATACACAATCAACATGATGATAATATCCACCCTCAAATTGAGGAATATTTTGAATGTAGTCGTAACTTTTAAAGTCTTGAAGTTCAATGGGAGTAGATTAAACAAAACAAGCAGAGATTAGGACAACAAAACGACTATTCTGTAAATAAATTATCAGAATAAATAACCAACTATGGTTAATCTCTTTAAAAAGTCAAATTCATGAAATTCATCAATTCACCAATACCATTATTGGAGAGTTAATGTTAGTAGGGTGAGGGTTTTGAATATTTTTTTGATTCAAAACGACTAAATGTGATTTATAATATTGCTTTTTTTGTAATCAGATGCGTGGGTACAAATTGAACATGCAGGTGCTGATGTGCATATTATTAACATTATAACCATCAACTATTCAAAGACTTGAGGGCTTTTTTTTCTGGTTTTGTTTAATAGTTTCCCATTTTGGACAATAATAATTGATGTAGGTATCTATACGAGAAAGAACTCATTTCAACTGTACTCAATTCGAATATTTCATTAAAAATGAAATTTCAAGTACAAGTTTCATTAACGTAGATTGAAAACCAATAGTCTACCTTATTCTTATTGCCATTTCTTTCAATTATTAATGAGAGAAAAGCAAAGTCGTCGGTAACTATCAAAGCTTTATAATTAATGTGTTTTTAATGTAAACTGAACAATATGTGGTCATTTACATAATAAAATATTTAGAACTATTATAGGTGAATGTACACACAAGTCTAATAATGTGGTGTGAATTGAGAAAATAGAGGGTAAAACCCACAATAACGAACACGCATATGAGAATTTCCACTAAAGGTTTTATATCGGAAAATGTAATTACAATAGAATGGAATTATAGGCTTTTGGTAGTTAGTAGAAAGTTCGACTAAAAGAAACTTTAAGAAGCAAAAAAAAAAAGTCAAACCCTTATTATAAATATCGATATTTGATTGTTTCAACATACAAAAGTTGAATTTCATTTAAACTTTAATTTTGTAATATAATATTGGTCGTATACTATATCTATAGAAATGGTAAAATCCAATTTGTTGCCAAAGTTTCTCCTGGATGATGCTCAGGACGTGGACCTTAACAATCCCGAATGCTCGGAGTTGCGCGCATAAATTGGAGGGGCCAGCTGGAAACGCGATAGTATTCGCTGGATAGTCCAGCGTTTGTTTAGTTTGTGTTTGGTAATGTTCGAGACTTGAACATAAACAACCAGTTCGATTCATACAGACAACATTAACTGTACTTACTAACTATAAAAGACATGAATTAAGAAATCGTTAGAATTCTTTAGACAATTTCTTTAATTGAATGTGTTATAACGTGAGTGCTGCTTACATATTCGCACGATAATTACGCTCATTACCTGTGAGTGTTGAACTTTCCTTGATCCATCTTCATAATAATATGCTGAAACCACAACTAAAACCAAGTCAAGTTCTCTAATTGTGTGTCAGCATACGCTTTAGTGCCTTTTAATTTTCTCACAAACTAAACAAAAATAAATCTGATATACATGTATGTTGATGAGACTTGAATATTTGAGAGAAAAAAAGAAGACGAAGAAACAAGAGACTATTGGCTTATATTCTACTGTATGTAGGGTGATATTTATCGTTTTTGCATTTAAGAAGATCTTTAGCTGAAAGTCACGAACTTCCGTAGAGAGTGCTTCGGGTGTTGAAAGGTGAGCAGGAATCTAGTTTCAATCTGCATGCACTAAATATATGTCAGCCATCTGATAATGTGAACAAGACACTTTTCTTGATTGATTCACATCTACATCTACATATATGTATGTACATAGAATAATTTCTTGTTATACAATAGAATTGAATTGCATAATAATACGATGGAGTGTATTTACATCCGTTCCATTGATTATTTCCGTCATTGCTAACCGGATATCAATAGTATTTCGTGGGTATATAATTAAACGATTTATACAGTCAGATGGATATAATGGCCGTTTTGTCTTATTTTTTATTTTGTCTGTTGTAAGACTTTTATATACGCGATACTTTGAAGTGCAATTATTTTAAATGCCCTAAGGGCTGTTGTTAAAACGCTTCATATTTCTTTCCAATTCAAGACGTATATAATCTTATTTGACTGTAGACAGATTTTCGTATATTCATTTTAAGGGTAACATCTTGAATTGCATGTAGATTGTTGTAACCGATGTAATATCTAGAAGACAACAACAACAACAACAAATGTATGATACATTCTTGAAGAGATGTGAGTGACCGAACGGCCTGACCCCACAACAACAGCTTACCGACACGACATAACACAAAATACTAAACCTACCATACTTGTCCATTCTGCCCACTCGTTTCTTTTATATTTATATACATCCAACAATATAGCCCTTCACAACTTGACTTTAATATTCAACATTATATCATCATCATTTGGAATATTTCATTATTAAAACCAAAACAGAAAAATCTCTCCTACAACAGTTAATTCGTAAAATTATAGGTCAGATAATCTCAGCTATTGTTTTTTTTTTTTTGAACAACGACACAGAAGCTAACTAGACAGCTACTGTGTATCGTAACGGCAGATAACTTGACCAGATAGAGTCATTTCATCTTGACCAAAGTCGTAATTATAATGAAGTAGACCTCGTTCATTTTCTCTTTCATTCTTTTTATTTCATTTAATAAAGATCCATGGTGTGATTTATTTGAACAACACACACAGTTTCAAATACTACCTGCTGTGTATAACACAAAAGTCTACCTCGAAAATTGGTTGAATAAAACGTTAAAAAAAATATCAACACAATTTTTATATTTATAAGAAAGTTATTACAACACTACTACCCCCCACTAGATTTAATAAAACAGAATACATGCTTGTATAGAGAGGGTAAAAAAGATTGTTGATGCAAATAAAATCAATAAAACTTGACTACATTGGAATCTCATAAAAATTTAAACAAGTTCCTTAATCAAACCGTTTTTTTTTTGTTTTTACTGTGAAAATTTTGTTTAAAAGACCCCCTTTTTTAATTAGAAACTCTTGTTGATTTAATAATTCATCGTTCAACTTTAGTTGGAACTGTTCAAGTTTAACGAAGATCATTTTTACAATGTTTCAACAGAAAAATATTAATTTTTTTTTTGATAAGTTTATAAGTAATTCCAAACATTATCAATCATCGTTTGAACTTTAAATTTCTAACAAGACAAGTCAATTTTCGATATAACTTTATATAGAAATTGTAATTTCAATCTAGCTATCCTTCAAACAATACAACAGTAAGTTTTAGTCATCAAAGAACAAATGTACTGTAAGCTAATTGAACAAATAGTTGTTATTGTCGTTTGCCATCGATCGAATACAATGAGTGGATGACTATGTTCGTATACGATGGAATTGTTATTGTCTTTGTTTTGATATTATTCATGTTTTACAACTTTTGGGGTGGCAAAATTTGTTATTTTCCATCATATTTTTGATCTCTATCTCGATTTATTTTGATGACTCAGAAACTAACTAATTGTATTTGTTTGTTGATGGAGATTGAGATTTGGATCGAGCCTGCTAGAGAATAACATTGAGGTGTTTATCGTTTTTCATCCAACGCAAAAGTTGATGACATCGTTCAAAAATAACTGCCGCATTTTCAGTGAACAAAGACGTCTAACTTTATCATTACACATCACACTCTAGAGAGGGTGGTGTGTTTGATTTATTTCTCAAAAAACATCGATAGTAGTAGTATTTTACATCTATGTTTATTCTGATTAAGTCGTTCAAAGCTGAAAATCGATTCATGTATACGTGAAATGAATTAAAATTTCAACATCAACATTTAATAAACAAAAGAAAAGAAAAACAATTTTACTGGAATTGTACGAATAGAAAAAGTTATAATCATTGTATAATAGCGAAACGTGTTCGCTGTTTTTTTTCAATTGATATGGGGATGCACGTACGTGTAAAGTTTTGTTCGCTAACGTGTTGTTTTAACAAATCCGAGAGAATCTTTGTTGTTGTTCTTTATACTTAAAACAGGCGAATGTTAAACTAAGTATTCCATCAATTTTGTTTGAAGAAGTTATGTTTACTTTTTCTTTCCAAGCACTTCTATGTACTTTTCCATCCCTCACTTGTTTTGATGGTAAATAAACAAAATGGGGTTTTTATTGAAAACACCACCACCCATCCATCTACCAGTAGTTATATTTTGTAATTTCAACATTTACTGTTAACAATTCAATAATATTTTGGGAAATTCATCAATTCATAGTTGTTATCAAATATTAGCTTATTGTTATCAAAATATCCAATATTATTAAGGGTTCATTTTGGAATTACGATAAAGTTTCAACTGACAACTCAACAATGCTCTCTAATTATTATTGAAATGTTTCATAATTTTGACTGGATGGAATACTGTGTTGAAAATCTTGTGTAATATAGTATAATGTAGATTTTAACAACATTTCGAGTGTGATACAAGAGGTATAGAAGAATAATTTGCCAAATTTCGTATAAACTTAAATCACAAGTGATACACAAGTGATAACTACAAAACTTACAGTCAAATTATCTTTAGTTTGTTGAACAACAATACACACAAGTAGGTACAGGAGAGAGAGATGAAGGAAACAAACCCGTTTTGTGTATTTTTCGTATATTCTTCTTCTTCTTCAAGTTGTTTTTTGTTGAAAAATGCAATTGTATATTCCTGTGCATCATCCCACACTCTAACAACATCAATGTTGTTATGGTTGTTCTCTTGTTAAAGAAAAGAGGAATTGTTGATGTGTAGAATTGTGTGAAGTGGTATATGTATACTACAATACTTGCACATACACACCTACACTTACATCAATAATTGCACCTTAACGACGTGTTCCATCCTAATCACCCTGATACCAGATCATATTAACGATCCAAAGAAACCATTCGTTATCTAAACAACACAACTTGATACATTACATGAGTGGAAAAGCACACACGCATCTATTAGGGTTTTTATCAAACTATAAATAGATCTTTTACATGATTGAACGACGAAAATTATCATCTGATTTAGTTAAAGTGTTTTCTTTTTTGGTTTGTTTCATTCGTCTATTCGAACATGTTAATGTGACCAATTCGATTTAATTTAATAGCACCGAAGTAAATTGAACAAACCTGTATTAGAGGAGATTTAATCTAATTTATTACAGATATAATGGTGTAGTCTGGGTGATAATATAATCTAGTAAAGTGTGATAAAAATTTGTTTTTAAACTATAAAACTGCTTCACTGCATGCAATTATAATGTGCATTCAACTGTGTCTCATTGAAACACTTTAAGTAAAGAGTTAATTCAGTAGATTAGTTTGTGTCAATAATAGCAATAGAAATGTTAACTGCAGTTACCCAATTTCAATTACCATTAGTTTCAATAAAGTTTGAATTTGTGGGAGCTGATTATTGTTGTTGTTGGATTTCCTGTAATACTAAATTTTAGTAATAATTTCATATTGTAATCGATTGCAACAAAGGAATAATCAATGTGAAAAAGATATTAGGTCAATTTTGACAATTGAATAATGTTCATGCACAATTGACAAACAGACAAATTGACATTAGAGAGTATAAACTGAAAAATAGAAGACTCTATCCGGAGTTCACTCCGGAGTTAATAAATAAATATCTGTCGAGTTTTCAAGCTTATCGTTGTATGTTTATTTATATTTAAAGATTTTTATCTGTTTTCAAATCAATACCATCGATAAAAAGAAAAACGAATACACGCATATCTGATAAAAGTAAATATTTCTGATTTTCAACAAATAAAATTTTACGTGTGCTATGAAGGAGGAATGTATGAATAACATTTTTTCAAAATATTCCATTTTAGCGCTTTCTATTTGTAAAATACCGCCAGTTTCCTTAAAATTAACAAAAAATACAGTAATCATAAGATTCAAACAAGCTTCTATGTTTCAATTTTGCTCTTAATACCCATTTTTGGTCTAGCAAAACGTCATTTTTAAATATCAAATACCATATGTTGAAGAGAACTGACGTGATTTTTGCTGCTTTCTCAGAATATGCATTCCCGCGACTGGGCTAGAGAACATCTATCATTGTCGTGGATTTGTCGTCCGTTTCCCCCTAATATAAAGTGCCTTTACTGTGCCTTGGCAACTTTTTTCTTACTTTTCAATTTTATTATAAAATCTTCCCGTTTTGACGTTTGAGATGTTTGGGTAATTATCATATTTTCTTAACCATCATTGAAATTCTGGTGAACTTTTCCAAACTGAACGATAATTTCTCGTAATTTTAATACCAAAACCATGTTATAAGATAACAGTGATTTTAAAATAATGTAAGAGATTAGACAATGATGACAATGAAAAGAATGTATTCCGTTATTTTCAGAAAATATGCTTGTGTGATTGTAATGACATCTGACCTGAGAAAATTAACACTTCTATAGATAGAGGTTTTTATCAAAAAGAAAATACAACATCAACGCTCATTTATTATCTTTTCAACAAATTTCCTACCTTTCTCATCAACACTAACAACAACAATATTGGTAAAAGATGATTAGACGGTTAAGTCGTGTAACTGTAAGATAGTAAGTACATGTCGGCAATTTAGCCAATTGACTTTAAACTTTAAACCTATAATTTAATATACACATGCCGAATATGAACGGGTCTCGTGTTTTGTTATTTTCTCGACAAGTTTTATTTTTTAATAACCCCAGATGTTTGTGTGAATACGAAATAGAACGGTAAATGTAGACAACAACAACAGAAAATCTATTATTGTTGGTAGTTTTAAGATAACAATTACAATAGTAAATTGGTTTTGGATACATCAAACAAAGATAATGAGAATTTGAAATCCGCACATAAAATGACCAATTTTAATTCCAATTACAGTGCATGTACTGTTAGAAAAGAAAATATGTTTGTATTATTTGTTACTTGCGGTTTTAATAAAATAATCTTGTCTATGTTATGGGTAGATTAATTTTACATCATGAACATTCAACGATACAAATTAGAAATCCAATCGTTCCCAAGCTTATATTATGCATATTCCATTATTAATAAAATATTCATCATTATAACAAGCAGTAGTAGTATTAGAGATTGTCAAGTATTATTCATAACTAAATCAAATTAGATATAAACTGTTTTCGAATAATAAATATCGTAATTTGCTCAATTATCATCAAAAATGTTATAATAAATTATTGAAATAACATCATAAACAATTCGAAATCAAATTGACTTTACTGCAATTGCATGATTATTCATTGAAATAGTTCCGAACAAATGAGTAAATTTTTTAAAATCCAAACAGTAGAATATCGCCTGTTCCAAGTAAAATAACCCTTTCCCAACTTGGGAATAATAAAATCAATTAAACATCGAGAAACGTAAATGAAACTCCTCATTGTGTCTTTTGAAATATTTAATTCGTTTCCTTTAAGAAACGATGCCATTAATTTTGACTTGCACTACGATCAGAGATTTGTTAGTATTGAATTGATGGGTAGTTTTTAAAGAAGGGTGCTTTTAAGTTTTATACGTACGTTCAGACTATTGACATGGTTCATGTAGAATCGAATTGAAATTGAAGCTTCCATTTCTGAGATCGGATAGTGGAAGCACAACTTTAAAATTCTATGTGTACAAACAGAATGTTTGCTTCAATTATATGTGGACGCCCTTAGTTTATTTTTTGTTTAAGTCTTTGTTGGAATAAGAGTGAAAGGATAAACGTCTGCCCTTTGCAAAGTGTAGAATAATGGAGTAAATTAAATATTAAGAAGGAAATTAAACTTCTTAAAACGACTTTTGAAATATTTAATTCAGCACATTGTTATTGTAGAAAGTGAGACGAAGGTAATAAGAAACAAGGATAATTTACAAACATTATCATTGTTCATTTTTTTTTTGTGTCCAAACGTTTTGTTCTCGTTTATAAATTCATCTGGTAATAATGTGTGCAAAAAATCTATTCCACTATTTTAAAATAGTAGAGAAAAGTGCACTTCCATTAACATAATTTTTCAATTTACCATGCATTTGTAAGCTGTATGCGGGCAAAAATAAAGCGATTAAAAATCGTCCCCTAGTAAGTAGAACAGTCTACGTAGATACGATAAAAATAATGAAACTAAAAAACAAATCGGTGACAGACAGAGTGTTAATAAAATGAATTAAATTGAAAAGATATAGTAATAAGAAGTCATGGGGAAAGATTGTAAAGTAATTTTCAAACTATTTTAAAGAGTTGCCAAGAGTTCGTTTTAAATAATTTCAATTGATAGTTTGACCTGAATACGACGTTTCGTTTTCCAATTTCTTTTGTTTCTTTACTATTCGTCTTATTCTTTCTATTTTAACATTCAATACAGCAATGTCTGGTACAAGGCTAGATTAAACAATGGAAATCTAATTTGTTCGTAAATGAAAAGCTCTACAATCTTAAAAGGAAAAACAAATAAAAGATGATGGAATATAAGTATTGATTTGATTAAAACGAACAATTCACTTTTACTGGAATTTTCAATTTTCTAAAAACTACACAAGAAATTTTATTAAGTGCAAGTGCTTGACATTTCCGAGTTCGTTAATTTTAATATTTTAAATATAGGTAGGTATAACAATAGAAGTATTGTTGTAGTTTCTATTTTTTCAATGTAACTAGGAAAGTTCACTAGTTGTGGAAAGTATTAGAATATAGTTTACTGATTCCAAAGATTACCGTAATATTAATTCCCCTACAATACAATGGAATGTCCCCATAAATGGAGACAGGAGAACAGTTATAATAACGTAATTGTTTTAAATTAAAATTTTTATAGA